>DWME01009376.1:0-10961 GCA_018244795.1 Parelbella ahira ahira | reverse complement strand
CATATATTTTTTATATCTAACAAAGTAAACAGGCAGATGGTCAGTGCTCATCGTCCGCTACGAACATTTATAACATCCGAGGAGTGGCAAAGATTTCGTTGGAAACATTTAAAGAAAGAGTAAACTTTGTAGAAAAGTGTAAAACTGTTAAGAAGAATAAGTTTTCCTAAGTTATGCACAATTATCCCT
Source organism: Parelbella ahira ahira (assembly GCA_018244795.1). Lineage (NCBI taxonomy): Eukaryota > Metazoa > Arthropoda > Insecta > Lepidoptera > Hesperiidae > Parelbella > Parelbella ahira. The sequence goes on along the minus strand of DWME01009376.1, from coordinate 10,772 downwards.
GAATCGGCTATTAGAGGCAATAACTAATAAGAGCAATTTGGCGTCTTGAGAGTTCGCCACTTAGTAGTTCTCGGCAGTTGACTACCACTTACAAGTAGACGGTTGATATTAGACTAAGAATTATCAACTATCAACCGTACTTACCTTACTTCCGCGTAGCTGTTATTATTGTTTTAATTGAAATATTCTTAAGACGTTATTTTAAGAATTATCAACAAAGCAACACAATTTCCTTTATGATTAATCAACGTTAATGTTCAGGTTGTCGTTGTTGTCAGAGGAAATATTTTTTTCTCGAAAGTTTTATTATATTTATTTTTTTCTCGATCCTTTTACTGTTGGAACACGGGTCTCTTCTCAGAATGAGAGCGTTAAAGCCATAGTCAGCCACGCTGGCCATATGTGAGTTAAAAGAAATTTGATCATTAGTCAATAAATCGGACGTTTAAAGCTATAGCCACTCACAGTGAGTCACTCTTTTGGTATTTTTCATATCTGTGATTATTATTCATAACATCTTTAATTTGAGTATCCAGTCATTCCATCCAGTCCACACAACCTTTAAAATACAGCAGTACCAAAAGTAGGGACTCAAATAAAAATTAAAGATGTCGCTATATAATCATACAAAGCCTCGAAATTGGTAAAATACATCAAAATATTCAACTTTCCCCACATGTCTAAAAGCTTCACAATATGGTTTTAAAATAAAAAATACGTTAAAAACATCAATAAATAAGTTTCCGCCAAACGAGGCGTGGATGAGCCGATAACTGGCAAGCTTTATAATCGAGAAAGTTCCTTCTAATACCCTATCTACGTTATAATTAATTTTGGTGCACAAACCGATGCAGTATAGTAAGAAATTTTGATTGATAATTAAGCTTTAAAAAAATTATTAAATAGCAAAATTAAAAATTTTATAAGGGTTTCATTGGAGTCTTAAAATGATCTTTAATATGTTTATTCTGAATCACTTATAGTCGTACAATACCTGTATTGTATTAAACATATTATAATATTAAACGTTTATTCCCATGTAATTTATTAATCACTTTGTTAAAATGAATTCCTTCGCTTATTAAAATAAACTAAGATTTTATTTCTTTCGGGCCATATAAAATTATTGACTCTAGAAAAAATGCCATTGTATATGTAATCATGTTCTCCCCAGTGATTCCGCCAATGGACACTTTTTGGATAACAAACATCACCAATGTCCACATTTTTCGATAAAACGCTGCGAGATCTCGCGGAAATAAGCTACGGTCTATCCGGTCCATTTGCTGCCAATCAAGTGAAATAACCGTTACCGTCATCCATGAATTCGGCAGCAAAGTAAGACTCGCAACAAACATAGTAATATTTCGATGGCTTTCAAACAATTCGTACATCAAACGCTTCTTAGTATCACTAAGACTATCGTTATAATTCGAGAGTTTACACAATATCTAAAATGCCACGTCCAAATCTTAGCTTAGTAAGTGTTCTATTTAAACCTATTTTAAATTCTTCCCAATAGCTCTCATTATCTACGATTAATGTTTCTATAATTGAGTCCATGTAAGGTTAATTGAGTTTATTGTTATTTAACATAAATTCGTGTAGATTCGCTTTTAGAATTTCCAAGAAAAGTTCTAATTTCGTTATTGTCAACACAATTACTGGAGAAAATTACTTGAGATAAATTAAGCAAGAATGTTGATCTTCTTCCTGTTAATAACCTTTAACCTTCCAAGTCACAGCATGATGTATGTTCGGAAAGTTCTATTCAGGAAACCAATTTAAAGTTTGAAAGGCATCGTTATTTATCCTGGAAGTGGCTTCTTTCTAATTTTATCGATTGCGTTATCGTTTTTTCTGTAAATTTCTAATACGCGCACAAATATAAGTTAGATTATTTTTGCCAAAATGTTATAGGGTTTTTTTTCTCATTCACATTATATAAAAATCTTTAGGTAGGTACCTATACACGTGTATCTCATGAACGACATTAATTTTTTTGTTAATGGCAAAAATGCTTAAAAATACCGGCTTTAGTACGACTTAAAAAATGTTATAAATGGCTTATGGAAATAATTGCACTAATGTACTCACAATTTAATAAAAATTTTTGTTGGCATTTTTCATTTACCTACTGCCATTTTTGTTCATTTACTGCCAATAGCGATTTGGAAGACAGAAAAGACATTCCAAATATTACCATTTGGATTCCAGAGTTTCCTACATGCAGCGTCCGTACAGTTTATTTAACAATATTCCAATGCTTTTATTCTACAGAGGAAATCCTTTGCTTTGAATCGCTCAAAGGATCTATTTACTGTTACTGGTGGTAGGTACCTACATACATTTGTAAACGAAAATAGAAAAAGTTACGGCCGGGATTGGAAGTTTGCGTCTATTTTTAGTAGGTACCTTTAGTATTGCCTTATGCGGGCCTACCGACGTTAGCACAATATGGACACGAGACTGCAGGCATATAAAAATGTAAGCAAATAAAAAGACAAAAATTGTCTCAGCATGCGATCAATGCACGTTATATTGCCTAAGAGAAGGACTCTTAAATGGCGATAAAAATATATTTACTCTATATCTAATTGAAACAGTAACCAAGTTCAATAATTGTATATCTCGGACCTTCTACTTATAATTCGCTTGCATATTTACCTACCTCCGGTGTACATTTAGAGATGGGTGTATTTTCTACCCAAATATCAAATACGTCTCATCGGCAGCCCCTGGTGTTTCTACAGTTTCAATAATAGAGGAATATTAATGTTTTATCTGTAAAAGCACAATTAGCCTACCTTCACTCTGGAAGTCGTAAGAGCGAAACTTATTAATCCATTCAAAACAGTAAGCCCAGGATTTTATTCCGGGGTTAATAAATAAAGGAAACAGGGGAAGGTTTGACCTGCGATACGCTATGAATTTATTACATAGAATGGGTTTAGCAGTCATGGAAAATATTAAAGAAATTAAAACAGATTTAACCAAATAAGAAAGCCTCAAAATACCTCAAAATAAATAATAAGAAAAAGTAGTTATGTATGTATGTTATATCACATTCGGTTTTCTTCGATGTACATTACTGCTAAAAAATTTAACAATAAAGAAATTCTAACTTCTCAGCATTCGAATCCAAGACCTTTTGATCAGCAGTCGCGCTTGTAACCACTCGACCGACGAAGCAGTAAATTTTTATTGTTTCGGAGGCGAATTGTCCTACTCCAAGGTTCACCGACTTATCAGATCACACAAAATCGTTGAGGCCGAAATCATTTATCCGTAATTTTGGCTTCTGATATAAAAACCACAACCGCGTTAAACGCTCCCATAATGCGTTTATAGACAACCAATAAAGAGCCCTAAACCAATGATTACAGAACGAGCTCATATTTATGATGTTGTGACGATATTTTGGAGCCAGTTTATGTTATAGAAATAACTAACACGTCGACCGTTTTATACTGCATCGTTATTGCAGCTTATTGAGAACTAACGTCCTGCTGTAAACGTTTTTGTTTGTCGTATTCCAATATGATTTATGAAGATTAAGTGGATTATTTACTAATGAAAAATCGTATATAAAGCCACCTATATAACCACAATAATGAGAAAAGACGGATGAAACTCAGCACCATTTTACAAGAAAAAAGTTTAAAGCAAAAGTTATTCCTGCTTTTCGTTTAAATAATGAGTAAGTTTTTATTCCCTAACAGTTTTAGCCTGCGGCTGTAGTCTGGGCTGATATTACCGTGTAAAAGGCAAGTAATTAATTGACTGCAGCTAACTTCATATTTTAAAGCTAGACTCGGAATTTTTTTCTCAGTTTCCGTGGCTCAGAATATATCATATATATACAAGTACATACTAATTGAAGAGACGTGCATTTTGCACGTGACTGACTCATCAGAGTAGATCCAAACCACACTCGATCAGCGATGCAATCCTACAAAACTCTCACTTCTGGGAAGTTATCATCTTCTAGCAGTGTTATAAAAAAGGTTAGAAGTCCACGACTTACAATATTGCATGACAAAACTCCACTGTTAGAGATATTATAGCAACCTAATGCATTCAACGGTTTAAAGTTTACTTGTCTCTATTGCTGACAAACGTGATATTATCGAAATTAGTTCATCAAAAGTTATTGACCATTAAGACAACGTTACAACGATTATGATTCATATAAATATTTAAATGCTGCAATTCTTAACTGTATCTTATATGTATAATATATTTCGGCTTTTCTTGCTTTCTACAATAAATTCGTATTTATATATTTCTTTCGGTTCTCGTAATATAAATACTGAAAAACAATCCAGAGCCATTAATGTAGTCAGAGACGCCTACCAACGCGTAGCCAGCTTTAAATTTCATCTTATCTTGGTGAGTAATAAAACTATCAACGCCAAAGACTCCCAATCTGTTCTGAAGATCTGTAATTAAAAGTGTGTCCAACTGAAAAAGGACTTTTTTTCATGGATACTTTTTGAACACTTCAATTAAGTGAGGTATCGAATGCCAGATTAAAAAGTTAATTGAGTTCCTTGGGCTTTCAGTCTAAAAGTGGGTCTAACTTTTTGAGATTAAATATTTGAAAATTTGTTATTAAGATGAAAGCTGAAATGATACTTTCATCGGCCGTCAGTAGTTTTCAATTGATACGAGCTTTGTTTAATAAAAGAGGTTCTTCGTCACACACGTTAACACACACATCTAAGTTTCAAATAATACTTTTGTACTGTAACCAATATAATTATACAGTAAAAAGTAAACCGCTCACTGAGAAGGACTTCCTAAGGAGACATCTATCATACACATCTTCCATTTTTAACTTTTATTTCTACTCTCTGCCTGCCCCGAAATGGACCTAGCGTAACGAATATAAATAATAGTACATTTTTAATAATAATAATACATTTAAAAAACAGTTTTTCATAACATCCCTTATAAAATATGAGTATTATTTAAAGTGCTAGTTTGAAGACATATTTTATATTCATAGATCACTAAAAGAGATATTATGTAGGTATATGTACATTTCACTTAACGATAAATTTATAGCATTTAAAATATTACTACTGAACATACGATATAACTTGCACACGAACATTTATTATTTTAACAGGCACAAAATAAAACTGAAGACGATACTTTTAAATTTCATGCTTCGATGTTATTAAAAATCTACATACCTAAACATAAAACGAAAGGAAAAAGCACAATGCAAATATATAATGATACTATACATTACAAATTACGATTTTAAACATCATTATTATTAGTAGATATATTATCGCGCCAGGTACCGTACCGGGTAGGTAAAACGTGCCGAATGCCAAATATCTCTCTCTTTCCACAAAGCTGATCACTTTCATTATACACGCATGCGGTACGTAGACTTTCGTCTCACTCATCAGCTAGTAGGTGTTTATACATAGTAATATAAAATATCATACAATGTATGTATATATGGAGGTATTTCGTTCTCACGACTTAATTAAAAATGCAATAATTTATCGTGTTGCAAAATAATGTTTGGTGCGATTTATGAGGTAATGAACAAGGCTCGGAACACAAGTGAATGAAATTATGAATTAAGTATACTGAATTTAGAAATGTTTAATACGACGTGATGCGCACTGATTTCGACCCAGTTTTCTTTGAACAATACACACAAGTTGATGTTGTTTTAGGACTGACGAGTTCTTTGTATTTTCGCATCATGGATCCCCAGCCGTATACCTGCTGAATAAGTAACTTGTTTTCACTTAACATAAACACGTTATATGATAAAGTACAATAAATATAATAGTTTAAAGAATTTTAAAGACGAATAAGGAACTTATAACTACTTAGGTTTCACTGAAAAACTCTTACAGTAAATAACATATCAATTTCTTAATTATGCCGACGACCCGGAGAGCTAGTCTCATTCCTGGATTCGGTTCACTGCTACGGTCGCATAAAGCCCAAAGCCTAATTTATCCAGTGTCTAGTCCACAAAAATGTCTAGAAATATATCTAGCAACATTTTTCCCAGTCTATATTTAAACATTTTGCTTTTTCCTTGTCCTATCAGAAACACCAAGTACACATAATTTAAAGAATGAAAAATTAAATCCATTTAATATACTTAGTACTGTTTATTTCTATATGTTTTATGTAACACAAATAAAAATTTATTATTATTGAAGTAATAATGTTGTAATCTCCAGTCTAGATGTACTACTGACGGTACTATTTCATAAAAGTTAAATCAGCTCAATCTGAACATAACTTCGTAATTACCATATCCGACATAACTGTAATTGAACAACATGAATTTGATACCGACTCTTCCACACGAGCAATTCTAGTTAACTAGACGCAACATTAAAGATAATAGCTAAATTGATAGCAAGAGATAGTACTGTACAATACTGTTATCCGTGTACGAACAACAGCCATATCGTCATAATGAAACTAGAATATTGTTTGCATACGAGGATTTATTCTATAATAAGTCTATGCCAATAGGCTCACCTTCTATTCCCTGGGACTTAAACGTAACTGGTGAAATGTAGGAGTGTACCACACTCCTCTACCTACCTCTTCGGCAATTACAGACGATTGTTACGCTAATATAAGAAGTAGTGAAATCAATTTATAAGTAACAAATAGAATAACAAGTAAAAAAATTCATATTCTTTATGGATATGTGGCTGCCTCGTTGGTCGAGTGGTTCCAAGCCCAACTACTGATCGATTAGTACTGGGTTCGATCCCTTGTTTATGTGCTATTGGATTTTTCTAACTTGATATCTTCTAGCAGTTGCTGAGAGTCCATATTTGTGCTCGGTGTACTGCAACAGACTCACACCCTATTAAATGGACGTAAACGTAAACGTAAACGTAACTGGTAAAGCGATGGAATATTCTATACTTGTCTACGTACATGTTCACGGATTACAAGTGTAATGTTACGTACGTGGGTTGGTTTTGTAAATATAGAAAAAAAACATATTAATATTGCTATAGTTACTCTACTAACGCTAATATCAAGTAATTTGGGTCTCATACACGCCCAATTTAGGCAAGGACTAAAGATGATTTTGCAACTAATCACAGTGTGATCTGCGAACTAATTCAGAACGCCCTATCTTGATTTCCATTACAATGTTCTTTCAATCGGAAAACATAACACAAACACTGTTCTATAAATACTTACAACTTTCGGAATTTCAATCTTTGCTCTCGGGATTAATTATTAAGTTCCAAATTCTTACAAGTACAAATTATATTTTGTGTCAACTCGTTAACACGTCGAAATATACTTAAAAATACTTCATACTACTACATTTATTTACCTTCCTTCACAACACCGTATTTAAAACACACTAGCTAACGACAAATATGTATAAAAAAACACTTAGTAAAATACCGCTAAGCAAATTATATATAGCCAAGTTCTCATCAAATGTGTACGTACATATTTTTCCGTCGTTATTAAACTTTATCTAGCTATGAGTAATCATTACTTACTTAAAATGTAAGCATTAAATAGATGTAGTCTATTGTAATATATCTATGAGAGAATTATTACAATAAAAAAATATTTACTGTACAACTGTATATATTTCCATACTAATCGTACCCGTCAACTACCACTTATGCAAATTTAATGTTTGAATAATTTCAAAGACGTATCTCAAATTGTAAATATTTCAGCCCCTCACAAATATTTCCTGCGTGATTGATGATCCGGAGCTATATCTGGAGACGGATTTCCGACGAAAACAAGATTAATAAAAAATGTAATTGTGAATTCGATTACGATCCCGTCGGAAAAAGGGGAAGAAATCAAAGTGATATTACCGTACATTTCTAATGAATTATTTATTTTAAATCATTACTATCGGTCCACTTGATCTAGATACATATTATCACAGTAACTATTATAACCTCTAAATTATATGGCTGCTACACCGATCACTTCACGGTTAAGCCTAAATTATGTAAATCTACTGTACGGATTAGTTCGAACGACATGATCGAAGTTGTAAATACTTGAGCGCCTCAAAGAGACATTTGCGGACAAGTGACAAAGGATCCGGTGTTGCCGCCGTCGACAGATTTACGATTGCCGCAAATCCTTAATGGCTGTTTCTGTTTCTCTTTATAATAGTTCTTAGTTATATAGACACGTCTAAGTGAAGTCTGTATTACTTTACGGCTTCATTAAAGTTGTACAAATGATCACAATTATAATCTCCGTTAAAGTTTTAGGTTCTTTTTCCATCCAGCTATGATCTAGATCTGGTTTCGAAACACTACGTTTTTTTCTGCTGCAGTACCTAACGATTTAGATACGTTTTTATTGTTAGAAAATCCTTTATTGATACCTCTCCATCGCGGCCGCGACACAACCTTACTTTAACTGACTGGACCCTCGACTGACGGATGCCTTTAGGACTTTTAAGGCTTTCGTGGAATAGCCAATCCGAAACAACTCCGTTTCCAGCTGCGAGTCATAAATCTATCAATACAGCTTGTAATAGCTTTTTAGGACTACATTTTATTTTTTTCTGAAACTGATAAACCATTTTCTTAGGACAATCGAATGGGTCGGGAGATGCAACCGTAACAGATTATTAGATAAAAATTTATATTACCAATGATATTATATCACCTTTAATAATTATATGCTTTGTATATAAACGAGTATCCAGCAAATCTCACACTATATTACCAAAGTGATTCAGAAAATCTTGTAAGCACGACCCACCCTATATCCTATTCGGCACGTAAATTTGTGATCTCGATCCGATGAATTATAGACTCGTTCTTGAGATATATAACGTGTATTCCCTCGCTACAGGGAGAACATTCATACAAGAAATAAAATACGACTGACGATCGCTGTAGAGTACTTAATGTTACATTTACCAGTGTTCCAGAATTAATTAGATATTGTATAAATAGAAAAGATACATAAAGTTAAGTTTTTCAATTTTGCTTGTTAAGAACTACTTTAAAGTATACATATGTGGGAATAATATATTGTACAAGACACCTAAATTTCACTTGTAAGTTTAGATATACTCGTATTACAATTGTATGCTAGATATTCATTTTACTAGACATTAGACATTTTACTAGTTAAACAAACCTTACTTACATAAATATCCTCACGTCAGGTCCCTGGCGGGGTATACAGAGAGCATGGCGTGCCAAATATCTCACGTAAATATCTCACTTTCCATGTGACCATTGGCACTCTAAACATAATATAGTACCGACGAGAATGGTCCCTTAATTATGTATCTGAAACTAGGGTTTTTATATAACTTTAAGTCTAAAACTATTCTTTATTTATTTAAACATTCGCAAAGTAATATTATTTTGTTGCCGAAACAAGCCGAATAATCTTTTTATTAATGTTTGTATCTATCAAAACTTATCATCTAAATCTGTGACTTCAGTGACATTTATGTATCGCTTATGAACAAACAATACACGTCGGTATACTATTGACAGAAAACTTTCGATGTTTGTGTACACTTTCAATACATTATCCGTAAATATGATCGTAAAACAAAAGAATTGGGTAATGGCGTCTTATGGGCGATGAATAATCCGTGCAGATCTGTGGCTTTATATTCAAGTATTCTAAGTTTGAAATAGTCTTTATTATTATTACATCATCACACCAGGTCCCGGACGGTATAATAAGGTAGCGTCGATTATCAAATATCTCCACCATTACAGACCTGAAAAAACGCAGAATGTCAAACAATAGGCCCCAAAATGTAACTAAAGAATGTCCCAGCGATAAAATTAATTAAACATTGGTACCAAATATGCCTTAGCAAACATCTAGTTCAGTGATAGGCCTAAAATATATTTAATGTTAGAATAGCTATAGTAAAGAGTTCTGGATTCGTACAAGTTGACCATGGTTTAGAGTTAATATACCTATTTACGAGTATAATTGTGTACGAATGCCTCGTTGGTCGAGTGTGCGCAAGCGGAACTGTTGATGTAGAAGTCCTGGGTTGGAATCCCGAACCGGATTCAGTTAAATTGTTCTAACTAACATTTAATAGATTTTTCTAACTTAGATTTTACAAAATCTTTTAGTTTACATATGTATACATACATACCAACGAGCATCGTGACCTTAATGTAAAAATTTTATGTTAATGTCTCCAAGGACAACCATCCGCCTAAAACATAAGTTTAGTAACAAATTGGCCTCCCGTGCTGTCCTCGGATAAATAAATCAAACAAAAAAGTTCCAATGTCACAATATACAATGTCTGAATATTTCAATACTAAATAATGTGTACTACTGCTGAACACTGGATGAACAATATTAATTAACTGTAAATATACTACTATACTCGTCTGCCTACCCCTTCGGGGATTACAGGCGTCAATGTCACGTTTTGTTACTTATAAATATATTAAAAAAGCCACAAAATTAATAATTTAGAATTTATATTTAATGTCTTTTTAATATTGAAATTGGTACTAACAAAAAAATGAATAATTTTTTATCAATTTAACTTATCTACGTTTTGAGGGATGTGACCAGCAACGTGTTGGACAATGGACCTTCCGAATTCTTATTATAAGAGGGTGTTCGACATCTATGTATTCGACAAATAAAAGTATTGGCAAGGAAGTTGAGGCAGTTTTTTTTTTTTTTTTTTTTTTTTTCTTCCGGAAAACCCAGGCCGAGCCCCCCCCCCCCCGGGGCCGCCGCCGGGTTTTTTCGGGCCC
>DWME01009375.1:0-10961 GCA_018244795.1 Parelbella ahira ahira | reverse complement strand
AATTAATAATTGGCCGTTAAATGATTGAAAGTGTCTCGAAACTGTTTTTACAATTACCGTTTTTACAACTATTGTAGCAAATTTAACTAATAGATTATATTTCTTCGTAATATTTATATTATTAGCAGAATATAGATCGTAACGGATTAAGATTTTGAATAGCGACAGAATTTTTTACTATAAAAAAAACAGAGTATGTATTGATAGCATAGATAGGTAAGTGTAAGTGATTAGTTTTAAAGATAATAATTTAATGCAATCTCGAATGCAATAAATGTTCGAAATTTCAATTGAGTGAGAAAGCCTACCTGTGCTCAGAACACATGTAATATCTCATGTAGGTGCTTAAAGCTACCAAAACTCACTCCATCATCACAGACCATATTTGTAACAAGAGTAGATTGGGAAATAGAAGTTTGACATTAATTAAAATTCTATGTCACGTTTAGCAAACTTAGTAGTTTCGTAATCATTTCTAAATATAATTTAATTAACGTTTAATTTCTAAATGTAAAAACAATTCATTATAAATATAATCTTATTAAAGAGGAAGATATTAATTATAAATCCAAACCTGACGGAGATTGCAAAAATAGATTTTATTTTTAACGACATAGTTACCGCGAAAATTTTGGTAGAGCTCAATGGTTTCATCGCTTATAAAAATAGACGACGCGCGTATCGCCACTCGCCTCGTAGATAGATAGATACCAGTTCTTGTACAGTAGGTATCTACGGGCTCTTACGTGTCAACGAAAAAAATATCTCATATCGTCCGCTTACATAATTGTATCGACGTTACAAATGCCATAAAAACTATTATAATAAAAAGAATCTAAGTTTCGACTTGGGTTGTGTCCGCGAAATAATAAGAAAAATTCGACTTCGTTACTATGACAATAAAATCTCGTGTTCAACACGAATTGGAACGTCAACGCCGAGTTAATGTATTGGGTGTTCGGGTATCGAAGTGGTCTGACGCATTAGAGATGTAGCGATAAAGTTATTCATGAAAAAAAGTTCTAATGTAAATATATTAAACTAAACGAACATTACGATTACATCTCTTCAATGACCGACGCGTGAAAAAATAAAATTTTATATAAAAATGCACATATGTAGTACCTAATAAAATGCACAATGCGTTTAACTCCAACAATACGACGGCTATTTATATATGCACCGTCGACGTGAATATGTTGTGTGTGTTATTGCATAAGTGAATCCCATAATGACGATGTACTCGCACGGGTATTGTTACGGAGCGTATTAAAATAATAGTGTCGTGGACGAACATTAGCCGTTACCGATATCGTTGCATCTACGGCGCGGGCGGCTCGCCGTCGTGGCGGGCTCGCTTGACCGATGGTGTTTCACGTTATCTGATACGGACGATTATAAAATCGATTTTCAACACGTGCCCCGTCGGCGTGTTGTGATAGGATTGTAGTTGACAGTGGCAGCTCGCGGTGAATCTGTTGTGACGTAGCGTGTACGGCGGTGTAGACAACCGAGTGATGTTTCTAGAGGTATGCTCTGTGTGTCAGGTGCGGTTTCCTGCCGAGCGACACGATCGAGCCGCATTCGCCCGTCTAGATTGCGTAAGCATTAACGATATATTGTATTTGAAGCCTTCCTTGCACTGTCGTTCTACACTTAGCTCAGTTACCTCACCTGCAGCACCTGTACAAATGAATGCACGCAGCTGACGAAGGAGTAATTTACGAAATATAACAGTATTATATGTATGAACTGTAACAGATTATATAACAATTCACATTTATCCATCGTTCACTTATTTATTACTGTAGAATGCGGCTTGATTGTCATATGGCTCACTCGCCGTCCACTGGCAATAATCGCTTCGTTGTCGATGGAGCTCTATTATCGTTGTCTCGGAATGTCATATTTTGTACCCTCTACTGGAGCTTGCAACACGCCTGACCTCACGGCTCTTATTCTGTACTTTCTTAAGAAAAGCACGCGGTCATATTACTTCTTGTACCTACTTCATACCCATACATACCTTTTCGAATGTTCCACATACCGTGTACTTGTTACGAATAGCCTACGGCAAACGAGATAGAAGGTATCGATGTGTTAAATTTCTAATCGTATCATTTAAATGGAATAAATTTTTGCAACGATTTTCTCAATAGCTTGTATGTATTTACTTGTTATTTTTTTATCCGGCAGTAAATGTAACAATATAGGTATATAATGTACGTTAATCTGGAAATTTTACTTGCAATAATTCACAGTGAAATATTCAAACAATATGCCTGCCTGTACTTAAGCTCTCATAAAATGTAAGAGTAAGAAGTTCTATAGATATTCGAAAATCAGATTTATAATAATTGGCTCGAATACAATATCACAATGTCGCCTAGAAGGTAAATTTGTTATTTTATCGAATGTTTATTTGCTTGCAGAATCGAATCTTGTTTATATAAACAACGCACCTGGTAACAATGTGAGTAGAACCGAAAATTTACATTTAAACTATTGGAATTAATTTGAAATTCGATTAAGGTGCCCAACAAGTCAATAACCTAAATTATTAAATGTCCGGAACCCTATGTACACTTCATGTTTAACAACGAAATATTTCGAAGTATGTATATTTATTTATAATAAATATTCACGGCACGTGCACTTACATGTCTAGAGATTTTCTTATTTTTGCTTAGAAGAATATTATTTGAGACGATTGACTAAAATTTACAGTCAAAGGCAAAGAGTGTTTAAATGAGAATTGTATACAATTAACATGTAGATATTGGGACGCAAGTGTCCGGAGGCGGACACGAGTACTGACGCTAGAGACACACACATTTCCAGTCGCAACACAACATTGAACGATGTAGATTGCCGCATCCATCGAGTCAGACAGCAGTGACACGTCCATTCCACTGTCCCCATCGCCATGTTTATAATTTTGATTCTATTGATTTTAACACGCCCATACTGCACTACAGCTCGGTACCGCACACATGTAAATAGTATTAAGTACACGTATTCGATTGTTACTAACGATGGTGTCGTATGTATGTGTGTATGTGCGTGTGTGTGCGGGACAGAGGCCGCGGTGCGATAGTACAGCTACAGCGTGCGCGTTGCTTGTTTGCAGATCCTGAAGTCCAGTGAGCGGCCGCGAGATGTCCGACGCGGCGCCGAACGCTAACAATCCACATCAGATACTTGTTATACTACAAAATATTACTTACGTCGATAAGGTTTAGTTTATATATTGGTGTGTGATTAAATGTAATAAGTTATTGCGCCGCGCGCGCCTAGTCCCAATACAGATAAAACAAATATTTATCTGCCTAATCTCTATATCGTAATATACAAAAAAAATAATAATAATATTTACATCAGTCTTTGTGTAGCTACTACGGTTAATTTATTGAACAGTGTAATGTTGATACTTCAAAATTTAATTAGATAATATTTCCTTCATTAAATAGGCTTATGTTAACTCCGGTGCGTAGAATGAAAAATGATACAATACATATTTTAGGAAAGCGTCTGTGATTTTTAACGAAAAATTTGATGAAAACCGTGTTAATATTAGTTGAAACGTTCATAATTATGTATAATTGTTAGTTTTTATTGCAGTACCTAAGTATGTTGTGGCGGGTTCGAGTCCCGGGCGCAGGCCATTCGGCCGGCTCGTTATATCAGTTCGCTTTACTTATTAAAATTATTATTATTATTAAACAATTTATCTTGTTGGTAAGACTACAGAACACTACGCGATGTGAAATGTAATAACTGTCTTTACCCATATCTTATTCGATGTATGATTCGTTTGTTGACACATGTGTTACGTGTTGCAAGTAAGTAATGTAGTTCAAGGCTAAAATATTTTAAATTTTATCAAAGTTAATATTTGAAAAGTAGAATTGTCTATGTATATCATTATTAATTAAGATGAACAATTTATTATAATAATTGAAACGTGTTTAAAACTTACAGTTGTCCTTTAAAGATGTTTATCTGAATGTTGTATTAAATCTATCAATAATTTTATCGGCCGTACCAGTACAAAAATATAGTTCTTGTAAATATAATATTATAGCACACTACAGTGGTTTATGCTACTTATATAAATGTAATTATGTAATATATTTCTCAACATACGTGCAAGAAGCCTTAAAAATCATAGATTTTTAAAAAAATATGGGTACTAGCGCCTACGGGCCGATGGCCGTGGTAGGCGATGTATTTTTATAAAACATATTGTTCTTTATTAACATATATAATATGTTAACTGAAAGTACATGATTTCGTATTTTTCTAAATGTTGTAGCGTACGTAATCAAGTGTGAAGATCAACTATTCTCGTGGAAATCTATGTGCATACTGTATCGAAATGACGTCATTATCTTGTGATAGCTGCCTGTATATGCGTTACAAATTTAATTTGCAAACGTTTACGTTCTTCGTGAAGTGTGCGCAACGTGTCGGTGGGCGTGGCCGCGCGCTCGCCTATGATTTTCGCCATTCGGCATGCGGTTGACGGTTTGTATCGATGCGTCGATGTTTATATACTTTTAAATTTTAATTTTAGTAGTGTCATTGCACCAAGTGCAAACGTATCTAGTAGGCCGCATCAACGAGTATGTAATAGATATTATTAATTACCGATAAATATATTCTATTGTTTTTTTTTTGGCTTAGCGGCTCCTACATAGGCTTGTATATTTGTAAAGTAATCGTTACGGCACCAACTTTTATCTATAATACCGTCCAGTGAACATTATATCATCTTCTAACATAAAACACTAGCATTCATCGCTTCTATAATTACGTATTGCCGGTTAATCATTGGCTTCGAAACTGTCGACACCGTTGTTATCGGTACCGATGTCTGTTGGCTCGACGCTCCCCTCGGTGGGTCGGGCGGTTTGACGATTGAGCTATAATTCGTACCTGTTATTAGGATTAAATGTTATATTACGTAAAGTGGTATCGACTCTAACAAAGTTCCTTAAATATAGTTCTCCTTAAAATTCTGTCGAAAGTACGTATCGAAAATAATTTATCGCGATGTAGACGACCGTAGTAAGAATTCTCATCGTTTGCGCTTTATCACTTCAGTCATACGGCATATATTCTTTTACCGAAAACTTTATTAATATCCTAGTAGTAACGGAATGAACGCATAGCATCGGTTCGTAACCCCTACGCATGTTATCCTTGTATATAAAAATATATATGTAACAAAAGTTAAAGTAGCGCGTAGTATGTGAAGCTGCGATAGCACGAATTCTACTTGCGGGTGAGGCGGGCGCGTAATAACCGCGTTCTATTTACATTGATTACAGCATTAAATGATACGCGTCTCGTTCAGTATTACATTAAATAATCAATCGACATGGGTGTAACAATGTATAAAGTGCCAGCCCGTCGAGTTCGACAGAGAGTATCAAATGAAATCGCTCGCAGCTTCCACTCGTTAGACGCTTTATGGAAGGCAAAGCTAATCTGTGATGGTATGACATAGTTAGGAGATACATTGTAGGCTGTGTGGCTGTCACTTGTTCTTGTTTGGGAAATATCAACAGATTTTATTGCACGAGTGCGACGTGCGCTTACCTTGGACACGAACTAAACTTTTCTCAATGCGATTCGTTCCTCCGAGCGCGAGCGCTCACTTTAGAGAGTCGTGTTATAATAATGAACAAAACTAAACCAAACCACTTTTTTCGAAAGCTATATTTTAATTCTGTTAGCGGATTCCTTTTATTAGTTATGTGCCGACAGAATAATACCATATACAGGTTACCATGTACACAGTATTGTATTTCTCGTTTGCAATTCTCTTTAAAGGAATTTAATACAGTATTATTTTTTTTATTCGTTTACTACTAGGTAGTACATATCTAATACAAGGAATCGACATTATACCTCGGAATAATAATAATAATAATGAAACGTTTAAAAATGAGTTATTGCAATATCAATACAAAATATAACTGTGAGTATTAATTATTTTATTACTATTTTATTTTATGTGTGTATCTTGTATCAGTTATAATTTAATTTATTTCATAAAACATCTATACATAAACGCGAAAAACAATAATTATTATTTTAATAGATGATTATTATTGAAATAGTTTTATAATGCTATATATTTTATTGATTGTTGTTGTACGGGCGGCGAGGCCGTATATTTTTGCTTTATAGAGTTGAACAAGTTTTCACTTGTTTTATTTTGCTCTTTTATTTTGCTATAAGACAATAACAAAACATCAATTACGTATCATATTTTATACAATTTTTCAAAATTTACATTATATCATTTATTGATAATATAATCGGATATTTTTTTAATTTTAAATGACAACTACAAGTAGGGATGAAACAAAATGTCGGTTTGTGTATGCGGTCGGCGTCGGCGATGTGTCGTAGCGTCGTGTGCCATTAGTTAGGAGATCGTACAGGGTTCGTAGTGGCGGCCCGCGCCGCGGCTGCACGCGACCGATTCAGTCAAATTCGAACGTAATTTCGGGCTCTCGTTCAACATGTTACTTACTTAGACAATAATTGTTGCAAAGGTGCCAGTGTTCATTCATATTGTGCGACGTTCGGTTCCATTGCTGTGTAACATTGACGTCCCCCTTCCATCGCTTCTGTTAATTGACATCGATTTTAAACACCTATTTGATTGAATGTAGATTTATCTATGCTTGTAATGTTTAAAACTACGATTAACGTCTTAAGGCTAGGGTGTATGTATTATATGGCGTAATGTATTTTAGCGTTTGTGTAAGTAATATCTATATTTATGGTATAAAATTATAAGTATTTTAAAATGTTAAGGTACACGCTGAGTGTTCTCTGTAAATGTACATTTTGAGTTCAATTAGATATAAATACGAATAGTCGTCGCATGGAGTGCGCAGGGGCGGCCGCTCCGCCTCCGGCGCCGTTCTGTTACTTCGCTCAGATTCGATCCGGCTCGTACTCAGCATCACACGCCGCCAGACGCTCGCTAGGCTAGATGCGCTCGCGCGTCACACACATTCCAAAATAACGTAAAATCGTCACGATCGGTGGCGCGCCGATCGACGCGGTGCAACTTGTAAGTTAACCACTCTGTTGTTCATTAACGATAAGTTAGGTTTAATCTCAGTCGATGTTGTTTACTTTAGTCTGTGTATAGTATTCTCTCGGTTTAAGTTTATGTGAGGGCGTGAATTTGAGCGAATCGACAGGTCTAAGCCTGAAGGGTTCATACTAGTTTTTAAGTCTTTAAGTACCTAAGCGATCATTTCTGTTGCACCTACTTTGTTTCGCGAGCCGTGTAAGGTCTATTTTATTAATTGTATATATAGCTAGGGCGAGGTTATCAAAGTTTTCATTACATTTTAAATGGTTGTTGTTGAATCCGAAATGAAGCTAACAAAATAACAATGCAATATTATAATTAAACTTGTTAATTACTACCAACTAAGTAATAATTCTAAAAGCATATTAGATGGCTACATAAACAGTTGAATGTTGGAAGGCGACGGGTCTGGGTGTACGTTTCGAGCGCTCATTAATATGTTCATAATATATAAAGGCTTTAATATATAAGTCGAGTGTTGTATGAGAGCGTTTCGAGAGCGAGCTCCAAAACCCAGACGCATCTCGCGCATCTCGGTCCGACGACCGCTATATGTTATTGTAAATTATAATTCATAAGTACACATGTATAACTTCATAATATGAAGGCCTTATTTTTACTACGCTCCTTTTTAATTGATCTATGCTAAAGGTAAACTAGTTACATCCTCACAAGATATGTAGAAGACGAATCTCGACATCACTGCAGACATCACTCGCTATGTATAAAGTATTTATTAATAAATTGTAACAGATTGCGGATTTACCGTCGCCGGCGGCGGGACGAATTACTCTAGTACGATGTTACCGACGGACGACGGTCAAGCCCCAATCGAACTGTATCACAAAAATAACCATTTTAATTTGTAGATCAGTTAAATGCGGAGCAGCCGATTTACTTACCGCTGACATAATTGTACCGTCTCGTTACCTCACATCATTACTGTACACTTTAAAATAATAGTTATTGTTGTCGCTAAATTTTTTAAAGTTATATTTTTTATTTCCGTATTGTTTTCCTGAAATGTCATTAAGTTTGAAACTTGTAAACGAAACGATCTACTATTAGATGGCCACTTAAATACATGTAAATGGCGGTGTGAGATGTGGGCAGCGCATCGCCATGTATTTATTTGAAATAAATAAAGTAAATATTGTGAGACGCACGTACGCGCCGGCGACGGGCCCAGCCGCCGGCGCTCGTTATTGTAGAAATAAATAATATTTTCGTTTAATCTATTGCGTCTTTATTTGTACCGATTATAGTTTTCCTTGCAACGTTTACATATTCCCAAAAGGGTGGGTTCGATTTGTGTAGAAATAATAGTACATATATCTGCAAGTATGAAGTATATTTGTACGGTATGAAAACTACATCAATAAAAGTATGTGGACCCATTCGTGCGGCGACATCAGAATCGTCAAAACCGGAGGACAGAAATGATAAATTATCCGCGAACTGCTCAGTAGAAAATATCTAACGGCAGTTGGTGTTAACTTATGTAGCCTTGATTTTCTCTGAAATTATTAAAAATATATTGCACCGTGGTTGTTTCTTGACTGATATTGCTGCTTTGTGACACGTTTGTGTTTAAGGTTGCATTCTGATCGATCCGTCTATGCGGATAGTTTCGCCGTTGAGCATTGCATTCTGAATGATGCTCTGCACCAGCAGCGCGTACTCCTGCGGGTGTCCCAGACGCGACGGGAACGGTACTGACGCTTCCAACTCCTTAATAGCTGCTTCAGGCAACTGTTCCATCATTGGAGTACGGAAGAGCCCTATAACAATCCGAAACGGAAAAGTACTTAATTAAATTCTTATCTACTAATAATGTGTCCTGGGCTTTCTGAATACCGCACCTTCCCGTGCTCTTCTTTAGGTCGTTAGACCACCAGATTCGGGAGGCCCAGGACGGCAAGGATTAGCGACAATTAGGGGAGGCCTATGTCTACTAGTGGACATCCAGAGACATATTAATTATGATTAATAGACGATAAATTATGTGTATCGTCATTGTATGTCATTAAAACAACTTTACTATCCCACAAAAATCATAGTTAGATCTGCAACTATTTTAATTTCTAGCGATACTAAGATCAAAATAATATAAATGCTGATAAAAACCACACATGTAGCGGCGTCTTTTTACATGCTGGCAGGAACCATTACCTTATTCTTTCATTACGGAATAAGTGGAGAACTTGTAATGCTGGAGTAAAGGAAACACGGCTGTTTTTACGAGGTAATTTTCCATAAGAGCTGTTTAAATCACGTGACTAGCAAGAGTTTCCGCTAAATGTTACTTATTAACTTACTTATTATTATTAACTTCATGGAAGTACAATATTTTTAACTATTTTAATGGGAAAAAATAAAGCAAAAAATGTCGAGTTGTCAATCACTGTGCAGCAAAAATATTTTAAGGGATTCCACAGCACAGTGAAATAAGCAACAAACTGTATTTTTAGTGGTGACTCGGGAATCTGGAATTGTCCCCGGTGTATAGCAATAGGCTCACTACCTATTCCATGGGACTTAAGCGTAACTGGTGAAGCGTAGGAGTGTACTACACTCCTCTGCCTACCTCTTTGGGGATTACAGGCGGGATGTTATTTTTTTTTTATAAATGTAGGATTTGCAGTTTTCCCCACGATTTGTACCATATTTACATTCATAACGACGTAGGCATGTCCAGTTTTTTTCCCAACACATGTAAACGGACCTTAAGTTACTCTAATTTATCGTTTTTCAACGAAAAGGTAGACCTTAAGTTACTCTAATTTATTTTTAGTGACTTTTATAGTTTCCTCTGTTACTACCTGGCGCTATTGTTACAACTCTAATTCCTTGCTTAGCCAAGTCTCTGGCTATTGGTAATGTCATCCCCACTACACCAGCTTTCGACGCCGAATAAGCCGCTTGACCTATCTGTAAAATATATAAAAACATATGTACACTAATAACTTCCAATTGCTGATAAATAATATGATATTTAATGAATAGTTTCATTCATAACCCGTTACTTCAATACTGGATATCACGCAAACACAGACAATTATAAATGAACAACGGTAATAAAAATAATAGTACAATATTAAGCAGAGCCTACACTATGATAACCACACAACTAATGGGCATACATTGAAATTGTCTAAATGAATCTTTGTATCAAATGAATTCTTGTAAATTCTAAACTCAAACATATTGAACATCCATGATCATTACAACAACTTTGACCATCATGGGGTTAAATGCTGACTGATATTACACTGTACTCACAAAGTTTTCAATGTAAGTCCCAAATCTATGTTACGGGTGGATTCAACAGCTTTTATACATATGTTGGAGCTTAATAACAATATATGGGCATTACATACTTGTCCATCAAATGCAGCAACACTAGCAGTGTTGATGATAACTCCCCGCTGTCCATCTGCATCAGGTAAATTTTTTCCAATTAAACCAGCTGCTAGGCGAATAACATTAAATGTGCCTATTAGATTCACCTGAAAATGATTTTTTTTTCTCTTATTAACATCATTAGATCAGACTCTATTAATTACATTTTATTAACACCGACAGATCTTTTTGTTCTACAGTTTAATATGTATCAAGCACAAATGACACCTGATGCAATGCCCACTCCACAGGTTATTTCTTTATTATCTATGGTCTGTTTTTTTTCGCTACGGACTAAATTGACACATGCAAATGTCAATTTTCGAAATAATGATACCAGCTTTTTAGCAATAGTGTAGTACTACGATACCGGTTTTATGAATCGTAACTTTTTACTTTTACCACATAATTTTATTATTACTTGACAATCGACGAA
>DWME01009374.1:0-10961 GCA_018244795.1 Parelbella ahira ahira | reverse complement strand
GGGCGCATAAAGCCGAGGTACAATGACTAAAACATGACTTTCATTGAGTGTATGTATATACCTTATAATGAATAAAACAATTTGAATTTGAATTTGAATTTATATAGAGAAGCTACAGGTAAGTTTATTCAAACACAATTTTAATGACAATAGCCGAAAAAAACAAAATTGAAGAATCCAGAGGTTGTGAAATAATAATAATAATAATGAAATAAAAAAGAGGTCTAGGTGGTCATAAGTTGTAAATCACATCGGAAGTACAATAGAACTTTACGATGTTAACATAAAAGTAACAAAAGGTGAAAAAAAACGAGAAAAAATTAGGAGAAAAGACAAGGAAATAAAAAAGGAATTATATAGGTACCTGAAGGAGAATACTTAAGGCAAGTTACTGACAGTTGTGGCACGGTAATCTCTGTGTTGCAGTTAATAGAGTCGTCTTTTGGCAGGATCACGATTTTAAAGTGGTCTCTAAGATCTATTCTCTTGAACAGCTTGTGTTGAAGGTAAATATGCATTTCTATTATGCCATCAGCAAAACCGATGCATAGATACGGTCTAAAATAACAAACGTAGTATGAAAGAGTATTCTGGAAACTATTGACCCTGCCAACATCTATGTTTCGGAAACACTAGAAAATAATTATATGTTCTGAATTTTTCTCGGTAATATCACAGTGTGTGTGCTTGATTGTGTGACATCATCATCATCACCCTGTTTCAATCCACTGCTGAACATATTAATCAGCCAAAAGCGGCTTTGCTTACAATCTAGATGCTGGGCAGGCGGATTAGGAGGCGCAGAGCATACGAGTAGCTTCTCACACCGCTTAGGATGCTGCCCACAGCGATTAGGGCATTTAGTTATACTGACATATAATATGGGTTATTTGTAACATAAATTATTACTTATCCGGGTGCACTGTTACTGAAAGCGCATGAGAGATCTTATTGTCCAGTATAGTAATAATCTTTTCCGTCGCGAAGTCCACGAACCCGACGCCTTGATGATGTGTACCTGCACCATTCAATACATTTGGGCATTGACGTACAGTAGTGCTGTAGAACCCTTATCCTTAGATTTGTTAATTGTTTGTCATTGTTATTTATTTCAATCAAATCAAAGTGCCAATAGCATTTGGTATTAAACGTAATGTTGACTCAACGGCATGTTCAACTTTTATATTAAAAATTTCGCAACTGTTGCATAGTAAGTGATACTAACAAACTATGAAATCCCTGACGATGAAAGACGTTTCACGAACAGTAGCATCAGTCGGTATTTTCGTTTTCATTAATTTCTTTCGCATCAAACCGGTGTCAGGATCGAATTCAGAAAATGATCTGTCCCAACATATGCACATCTTCTTGCCTGAAAATTGGATAACATGATTTGAACGTAATGACGTTCACTGCTGTTCCTAGGCCTCCTGCAAATATCGCCACCAGCCACGCTTTGCTAGTAGATACGGTGCACGTAAAACGTGTTTATGTTCATAGATATGCTTTATTCATTCGCCTCAATGTTCTCTTTATCTATCATTTTAACAGAACGGACAAACACACAGAGTAGAACAGTACAGAGAAGTCAAAGACTGCATAATCCTAAAAACGTAAAGAATTTTTACTCACATTTGGGGTCAAGTATTTTGTAAGACCTAGGCGAGATATTAAAGCTGAGTCCTTCGACGCTGTCCACCTGGAAACCGTGCACCCAGTACAGCAGTTTCATCTGAGCATCATAGAAATGAATTTCGCCAATGTTGTTACCGGTCACAACCGCTCTAGTGAAATTATGAAAAAATCATGGGTACAGGTGCTTAAATAATTTATTGTTTACTAAAGCCCTTATGTGAGAATTATAAAGGATCTTCAAAAGTTTACGAAAACAATAATGTATAATAGTAATCAGTAACACAGAATTGTTACGAGTAACTAAACTTCTAATATAAGCAGCATTTCCTATGAATTCTTACTACCCTAACTACATATATTTACTCACCCATCAACATTTTTTATCACGTTGATTCTGTTTTGCTGTATTTTCAAAACCTTAACGAACCGTAGGTTTTCGTAGTTTGCGGAGACCACGTTCGGCTGGTACTCTATTGTGTAGCCGTAAATCAGCACAGCGCCTCGACTGGTCGCGACAAATATCTGCGAGCCTTCTTTCACAAACGTGAAGCATGTTAACTTGCCAATTTCAGAAATATTGCTAATTATCTTTGGTGGCATTCGAATTTTTAGTTCGTAATCGTCGGTCTCCTTCAGTAGGCCCCTTTCGAAGACAAAGATTTTCTAGAAATTGTTATGTTTTGAATATCAGCAAATGAACAGTCTTTGGATCGTTTCTGAATGTATGAATGATAAATGTGCAAGAAGACTGACAAGAGTGTAAGGCGTGATATATTTAGTTCTCTGTACACTCTGTCTACCCTGGAAAGGACCTGGTGTGATGATATAATAATAATAATATACTTACAGCTGATACACCTATCCAAATGTCGCTTTTTGTCAACAACAAAAACTGTTCAGAATTGAACGGATTGAACGCCATATCGATCACACCACCTGGTGGAATGTCTACGTCGATTGTAGCTGTAATAAAACCAATAGGTGTAATTGTTATAAACTTTATTTCGCGTTTTACTACAGGTGTTTCTCTTCTTATCTATCTAGGAATACTTTGAACTTTTCTTTGAAGCGTACGAAGCCCACGTTGGCGGGAAAACAAGTAGTCATTATTCAAAGCAAAAGGTAGCTCGCAATCTTAATCCTGCCAATTATTGTCAGGGATACATAAAGATGTGAAGTCTTAAAGAAACTTACGTGTATTTTAAAATCTTTTAAGATTGCATTAGAAACAGTCAAGTCCCTACCTAAAAGCCGTTTACGGTATCATAACTGTAGAAGAAAACTATCAAATTGTATTAAAAATTATGTCTAATCATACCATGAGGCTCATCTTTGCCGAATGCCCAAATCCACCATCGAAGTGCAGCTTTTTCGGGATATCCCAAAGTGAGAAGATACTTGGCATCCGCACTCAGTGCCAATCTAGCGAGCTTGACGTTGCCATGAGGCGAGTACAGAGTTTTTACGGGAAAGTAGTCCAGGCTGTCCCATATGACTAGAATGTTGTCAGGCCCTGAATCGGCTGTTATCAACCATTTGCCCTCAGCACCCGTAGCCAAGCAAGTCACCGTATGCTTCTAGATGACGAGAATATGAAATTAGTCAAACGTACATTTTTTAATTTTTTATAATTGACTTGTTTATGTCATTTAAAAAGGTTAATGTTTCACTATTAGTATAGTGTTCGGTATTTATTGGGGAAAATACGAGCCGTAACAATAAGCTATCACTTCACGTATTTTTATTGTTTTAAGTCAATAGTACCAGCCACTGATATGGATACGTTAACCTACAGTCGATAATACGAGTAGCACATGAGTCAATGGGAAGTCCATCTCACGTGGCCTTGCAGTATCCTCATCTGATTGCCCGTCCAGTCATACAGGACGCCGCAGTTGCTGGCTGCATAGAAGGCCATGGTGGTGTCCTTGACGCTAAGGTTGATCACCGGCACCTTAGGGTTGTATCCGTAAATCCAGCGTATATTCTGTTGAAAATATTCTCAGGGAAGTGAAACTTTTTTGAATACGTTTTATCGACAACCCGAGGTGTGATATGTTACAAAAATGTTTAGAGTAGGTAACTGGTGAAACGTGGGAGTGTACTACACTCCTCTCCTTACCCTTTCTTTTTATATTTATGTCCCAATATATTAAATTATTATTAATATTAAACTTACAAATGGAGCGGGCTTGTAATTGTACTCGCGATACTCTGAATTTTTCCGTATCTGCGAGAGTGAGAGGCTGTATAGTTTTCGAAATTCAGTGTAGCTGGGTGAAGAGCCATGTTGCAAATTTGGCACAGAATGGAATGTATCCAAAGACTTCTGCGGCTGCATCGCCAAATAAAGAAATAGATATCTTGGCCGAACACTATACTATTCCTAGACAAATAAATCAGTAATTCTCAAATATCAAAAGACAATGGTACCTATTTTTTAACTTACATATGTCTAATATCTGACATATCTGGCATTTATTTTAAAACGGTTAAAACATATAATTTACGATAGATATATAATAACAATAAACTAATAAAAAATAAATAAAATAACAATAAACTAAAAATAAAAATTTCTTATTTTTCATTGTAAAATGCACACTGAATACATGGATTTAATCTATGTATAATATATTTATTAGTTTTATTCGAGTATAGAGGCATGAGAATAGTGATTCAAGTCGTATTACTTGAAGGAATTAGTTTCTATCCATAAACATTGATTATTACATCATCAGGTCAGGGTCCCTTACGAGGTACGCAGAGAGCACTGAGAGCTAAATATCGCTATACTTGTGTTTGGTCTCCGTGGGTACAGTACACATAAATGAGTAGTGATATAATAAAGTATAAATTAATTTAGTCCGGCTACATATCTATAGAAATCAGAATAAAGATACATCAGTGCAGGAATTACACACGTACAAAAAACACACACATTTGATTCATAAATGAAAACGCTTGACTCGTAAATGAATACGCGCAATGCATTCACGCTTCCCGCTTGCATTGTGAGTAACTATCGACGGGATACAATCAGAGGCCATTCACCGTACTACTGGCTGCCACAGTATATTTATATACCGTGTGGTGATGCTTTATCAGCAAGTCAAAGGTTACACGCTGCCAATACGTCCATCTACACGTTTTGCTTTCTTTGTCAGTCGAATCGCGAACATGAGTGGTCGGTGCTGTGCCTTGTATACCGTACTCGCACTCACTTCGAGTCAGGTGCTGTGCGGGACCATATTTCTAGAAGAGAAACCACCAACAGAGTCTGAGGTCAGTTGTTTTTGTTATTTGCGTCTCTGATTCGTGTCTTATATTTATTGAACGTAATAACCTTTGGGTCCATTAACCCATATTTAAAGCAACTCTGCTTATGTTTAGTTCCTTGTAAAAGAAGATAGGTATTTCTTAAACTACATATTATGCCAACCTCAGTCAATACCGTGTCACTCTTCGGTCAGTAGAGTATATATTATCTATAGGACTGCCTCGTTGGTCGAATGATTGCAACCGCGACTGCCGATCCAAAGGTCCTGGATTCAAATCCCGGGTCGGGTACTATTGGATTTTTTAATTTGGAATTTCTAGTTGTTACTCGGAATCTCGATCATTGCACGGTGTATGTATGGCAATAGGCTCACCACATATTTCATGGGACGTAACGTAGCTGGTAAAAGGTAGGTGTGTGTGGTGTGTAGGTGTGCTACACTCCTCTACCCACCCACCATTAGAGGCGTGATATTACACTTTGCGTTATATCTTGACAATTTGTGAAATTGCAGGTGGACTTTATGAAGAAATATGGTTACCTACCTGAAAATCCTTATGACGTGGAATCTTCTTATACGCCTTATTCTATTTCTGAAGGCGTCAAAAAGATGCAACAGTTTGCCGGCTTGCCCCAAACAGGCGAACTGGATCCAGAAACAAGAACTGTAAGATTCCAAATACATACATAATATATGTTTATAATTTTTTTTATTAATAGGTTCGAGTAGGTATAACATAATTTCAAGTAAAAATCATATAGGTCTGCGTATTTATTACTATCTTGTCACATATTTCTGTCTTTTTAAACCTGAAGTCCTTTTTCTACAGCAAATACCTACATAGATATGTTTAATATGTTTAAAAAGTAAAATGGTAAATTTCACAAATTTGCAGCTTTTTACGAAGAGGCGTTGTGGTATGAAGGATATAGAGAGTAAATTTACAAGAAATAGGAGGCGAAGATATATTATTCAGCAAGGCTGGGGTAGGAGAGGCATTTCGTACAGGTAGGTATCTTCGTTTCATTTCAACTCTATTTATAAAATAAAATCGCGGTCACGGTCGTTACACTTTCTATAAAGTGTTGAATTTAAAGTCATTATCATCATCATAAACTAGTCTTCATGGTTCTTCTGCTATATACGAATCTCCATTCTGAAAGAGGATAATTATAAAGCAGCCGTTGAGGCTGCTTAACTACTTATTGGTAGACTTCACATGCCATAAGTAACATTATTGAAAACTCTAAGGCGCACAAGTTATTCTTCTAAGTTTTCTTTCGTCGTCACAGTGACTATATGTAGGTACCTATAATATTTGGTTTAAAAAAAGTCATCTTTTATTTTTGAACATTCGACAGGAAATAAGCTTCTACTTAAATTCTACACTGTAGGTACTATATAATAGAGAGCATGGAAAAAAACATTGAAAACTTCAATGATACATGTTTGTTGGAATAGGCTAAAGAGTTTTTTATTAACCTGAAAAGCGTGTAATTATAGACCAACGTAAAAAGATAGTTCTTAGATGCAATCGAGTTAAATCCGCCGTCAACATTAGTCTGTCTCAATCCAGTGCTGGACATAAGCCTCCCTAATGAACATCAGCGCTATAAACCAACCATGAATCAAACTCATCGACATATCTCAAAAAATTACACGCTGAAATGACGGTAGGCTGGCTACATCTGCTGAAGAACTAATAAGTGGAGTAAACGAATTAAAAAATTGCAATATACTTTCAGAATTGTAAACGGCTCGAGTACTTTATCAAAGTCTCGAGTAGAAGAATTAATGGCGGCGGGCCTCGACATATGGGCTCGCCACGGCCATCTCCATTTCCTCCAGCGAATCGATCAGGAAGCTGACATACAAGTATCGTTTACCAGCAGAGACCATGGAGATGGGTAAGTTCTTGTCTTGCAACTCGTTTTTGAATACATTCAGTTAAGGTTTGAAGAATATCAGTAAATCACTATAGTTATGAAAAGTCCGTCAGAGCTGGCAACACATTATTAACCCCTCTGGTGTAGCAAATGTCTATAGGCGATGGTGACCATTCACCATCAGGTGGCCCGTTATAAAAAAATATTTTGTTCGCAAATGGAATTTCATGCATCGTTTTCTAACCCAGGTTTCCTTTTGACGGGCCAGGTCGTGTGGTGGCCCACGCGTTTCCGCCGCCTCACGGCAGCATGCACTTCGACGATGACGAGCAGTGGGGCGAGAGCCTTGACGAAGACAACGAGGACGTGACCGATTTCTTCGCAGTCGCCGTTCACGAGATCGGTCACGCATTAGGCTTGTCCCATTCGAACGTAAAGGCCTCCGTCATGTATCCATATTACCAAGTGCCTGTCGAAAAGCTTCATCTCGACGATATATTGGGCATGCAAGAATTGTACTGTAAGTATTACTTTGTAAGAACAATTGATTGGGAAAATATGACCATTAATAGGCATTTGATAAATAAGGGACACAAATTATTCATTGTTAGTCATTTAAATCCATTAATTTACAGTAAAAGAAGATCTGCCTCAAGAACCGGAGGAAGTTTACGTTCAAAGTCAAAAGACAGAGAGCCCGGCGTTTTCGCATTCCTCGCTGGTCCCCCGCTTCACTAAACAGGTCAGCACAGAAAGCGACTTCGATGAAGACGACGATGATATACCTGACCTCTGCTTCACCAACTACGACACTATACAAGTCATACAGGGCAAGATTTTCGTGTTCGAGGAGGAGGTGAGTTGGCGTACATAATAATAATTATGACTCGAGTTTCGATAAAATTCGGCCCTTGAAAGTAGTTATTTTTATGTTTCTTAGTTACGTTCATCTGGCCCGTTGAGGGCATAATTTTATTGTTAATGATGGTCTGATTAGAATATTGCTGTTTCCAGTGGATGTGGGTTCTCAGCAAACGGAATCAAATAGACGATGGCTACCCGCGGCAGTTTCACGAGGTTTTCAGGGGGCTGCCATCTCGCATCACATCCATTAAAACCATCTACGAGAAGCGTAATGGCCATATCGTAATATTTTACGGTAAGTATTAATAATTATGTTTTAGAATTTAACTAAATGCTATGTAAATAATTCCTTGTTTTTTTCGGGCAATACGCGCTGGACCAGCCGCGTGGATGATACAAATAAACGATAAACAAATACCTTTAACTTTTTGTTCAAAAAACGATTGTAGAATTGCAGTGTCTCAGAAATATCATGGTATATCTTACAATACTTACCTACTAGTGTCTCACAAGTTTTTGAATTCAATTATAATATGGATTCTTTGCAATGCATATTGATACATAATATGTAGTATTTAATTAATTTTTTACTTTAATTTTGCTGTTTGAATTTAGGAAGGAATTTTTAATTTAGTTTAGAAGTAGGTACCAACTTAGTATATGAGAGCGACTCAACCGTGGAATTGTGTGGCCGGAACTTCGGTGAAAATAACCGTCAAACACAATTTCACAACTCTTATTTATCCTTTTGTGTTGTGTTAAAAGGTCATTATTGTTAATGTAAAATATTTCTCCAGGTAGAAATTACTGGGAGTTTAGCGCGCGGTTTCGTCTGATCAGACGCGGCAGGATATCCGAATACCAAATACCGCCGCAGGTGTCCGAGCTGACCACGGCGTTCGTCTCCAACTACAACAACAAGACGTACCTCATCGAGTACGAGCGATTCTGGCGGTTCGACGAGGCCACGTGGACAATGGACCGCGGGTATCCGAAAGAAATGTCTGCGTGGCGCAAGGTGCCATATCCCGTCGACGCTGCTATTATATGGCAAGGAGGTAAGTTATATGTCCATTGAATATTTCCCGGTCAACATTTGGTTTGTACATGTATCTGGTACAAGGGTACCGAGGGAGACTGAGCTCACCCATCTTCACCAAATGGGTCAGATACTGGCCCATGGAGAGTCAGAAGTTTACAAAAACGGCATGTACCTATTTGTAAATAGTGATGAAAGTAAAAGAAGCACGTCATCTTTGTAACGATAGAAGCATTTGGTTCTCTCTGCCTACCGCGTAAAAGACCTGGCGTGGTGATGTAATAATGATTGTCTATTTTAGACACGTTTTTCTTCCGCGGCCCACGCTTCTGGCGCTTCGACAACGAGCTGATCCAGGCGCACGAGTACTACCCGCTGCCCACCGCGCAGATCTGGTTCCACTGCAAGGAGACGCCAGAGATGATGCGTTACACCACCAACGAGGAGATCTGAATCCATCCATGCGTATTGTAGCTTAAGCTTAGACAAAATATATTTTTCTACCTTTATACCTGCTGTTTTGAATTTAACTATGGTCGATTTGGGCTATGGCTTGGCATAATGACAATAGTTATGGAAACAGTAAACAAGTTGTTAATGGTAACGCAGAGTAACATCAGGAGCTGCCTTATGGGTAAACTGCGATGCAGTTTAGTAAATATTAGCCTATGATTTCTTTATCACACATATCAAATTGGGATATGTTAAAAAATGTTAACTAACTTCGGCCAAGCAAATGTCAGGTTGCAATCAGTGCTAGACGAATAAGTGTAATAAAGTGAAACAAACGTGTAACGCCCTATTATTCATTTTTATTCGATATATTTGTTTTTGCATCTATTAAACCCGTGACATGTACGAATTCATTTATTTAAATATTCATTTACGTCAACGTAAATATAAGTAATTACAAGCACGATGTTAATACACACGATAACAGCGTATCCCACGTACTACGTATATAAATACTGATGACTACATATATGGCCAAAAAACATGGCCATGGTAAACATTAGCTGTACACCATTAAATCGCTACAAAGTTAATGTTGGAAACAACTATATCAATCTAATATCCTGGTAGCCTATATATTACGAGCCATACATTATATCCTGGTAGCCTATATATTACGAGCCATACATTATATCCTGGTAGCCTATATATTACGAGCCATACATTACGAGGCACACAGTAGTCAAGTTTGTAAGGATAGTTATTAGGCCTCGGTGCTCGCCGTTTAACCCGCAAAGGACCTCGCGTAACGATATGGTAATAGCAACAGCACAGCAAAACAAAAATAAAAATATATCACTTTATTCTAGAATTAGATCACAATTACAAAGAAAAACGGCTAAGATGATCCGAAGCGGCGAGCCGGCGACGGCCTCTCGCGCTGAGCCTGCGCTCTTGGTCGGACGCGGACTAGGAATATTTGTCAAATTCATTGTTTTTTCTACTTTTCGAACAATATCTATTGGTTCATGGACACAGTATGCCAGTATGTTAACATATGTATAAAACGAAACTGAGCATCTTGTAAAAAATTAAAAATCATATTTTTTACTATAATATTATATTTTAACATTTTTAGTTACATATTTACTTTGTGTCGTCTTCTATACACGGTCAAATTGGTCAAAAAATCAATTGGAATGGAAATGATCGAATTATCGAACACGAATTTTTCAAACCGTCGGCTAATTATATAATATCATCAATGGTTTAACAAAAATTCTGTGTCAATCTAATTATTATCTTTTTTTTTCAATAATTTGTTCTTAAATATAAATTTGATAACTATCATATTTATTCGAACTGGGAAGTATTTGTACTATACACGGAATAAAACAATATAAGAAGAATAATACTGTGCCAAAACTTGCTCATAAATGTCAATTAGTTTATCTATGTAGTAGCACAGATAATATAAATGTGCGTTGTCGGCGTTTAATTGACATTGTTTTTTTATCAACAGCTGACAAATATGTGCCGGGATCAGCTAAATTAGTTTTTTGAAGTGAAAGCTTCTATAATGGCGTTGTGCATTTTTTGTGATGGATAAAAAATGTTAAACTCGCATCAGGACACGTGACCTGATCGAAAATTCGTAAGACGAAGGAAGAGCAGACCGCCGACGAGGCGTAGGAGTACTTTTATACTGATAATTAAAGCAATTCGTGCAAAATTATTCCCTAACAATTCCAAAATATCAAAAATGCACAACGTTAATATTCAAGTTTTCACTTCTGCCGACAC
>DWME01009373.1:0-10961 GCA_018244795.1 Parelbella ahira ahira | reverse complement strand
TGTAGCGTGAGTAGAGATTATTATGTAACAATAAAACTAGTTGTCGTTTAACAATATCTTGCTACGATGTAAGTTTATTGTTGAAAACTTCTTACTTCTTGTTAGTAACGAGGGAGGCGTGTTTAAGAAATAAACAAATACTTACAGGTTATAAATATCTATCTATAAATAGTAAAAATAATAGTAGAACGTAGAAAAGTGGCAATTTTCCGCATTTAGAATATAATACTATATATAATAGTCTTACATATTTTTGTATCTTAACCAAATAGATCAGATATTGACTGATGGGGCAGTCTCTTCTTGGGGCGTAACTATTTTTCAAGAACGTTTGAAAAATAGTT
This sequence comes from Parelbella ahira ahira, assembly GCA_018244795.1. Lineage (NCBI taxonomy): Eukaryota > Metazoa > Arthropoda > Insecta > Lepidoptera > Hesperiidae > Parelbella > Parelbella ahira. The sequence goes on along the minus strand of DWME01009373.1, from coordinate 10,617 downwards.
ACAGAACATATACGCTATATGGATCTCATATGAGCGGAATACAGGAACTTCACTGACGCAGCACAACTTTGTCATTGTTGGCGGGGACGTGGCTTACAGCATTCTAGCGATATTGGATGACCGTGAAAATGTCTATACACAGTGTTGAGAAATTTGAAAATATCATTAATAACGTGAGGCGCAACGAGCCCCGAGCTGACACTGTCAGACAACAGACGTGTCCCAACTGACAATTTCGCGGTAACTCGAAAAATTAAAAGAGGGTTCTGCGTTAAGTCATCTTTGTTTCATATTTTATGATTTGTATGCTAGAAGAGCTACTCCTTAACAAAACCAACGCAAGCTGAAACTAAAATTGATGACGCATTAATATTTATTTCATCAGTGTCGTCGTTATATTCTAAAAGTATTGTTCTTGTGTTAATAATGTTAAAAACACACGTATCGTACAGAATCCGTATTTCATTAGTTAGAAAGCTAATTAGAAGCAATTAAAAATGCTTCTAGCATTTTCGAATTTTTTAGTTGGTAGATACTTACTATTTACCATACTTTTATTTTACATGGATAAATAATAATATTCTTTGAAGTAGTAATATGCTCAAGAAAAAAAACGTTTAAAAAAACATTGCATATCGTTAGACAATATGATACTAAATAAATATTGAGTTCGTGCAAATATTTTGACTGTTTGTAGGTATATTTATGTACCTATATACTTATTCACTAAAAGGAAATTCGAAAATAAACTTAACTATCAATAAAACTTTACGAACGTATGAATCACTTAGTTTTATTGCATAAAGGACTATCTGATAGCAAAGCAAACGATGCTGAAGTGCGTCACAGACGATAATGAAACGTATAGAACAGAAACCTTAGAAAGATAGGGTTCCTACACAATCATATCTTTGACACTATCGTCTGTGTTTTCTGTTTTTCTTTGGTTTCTCGCCGCAGTCCAACTAACCAGCATCTGACCTAATTAGGCACCAACCTCAATAAACTCGTTTTTTTTCCAAATAAATTTCTCGTATTTTAACGCCTGGAAGCATCAAGCACAATTTTTTTCGGCGTTACATCCTTATATAACTAGTTTTGTATTATTAAGTCTTCTCTTTATACATCGTTCAGATGTTAACGAAGGGGAGAGGGTTTCATACATTAATAATGAGCACTTTATTAAATATAATGTCGGGTGTTTCCTGTCGTTTTTCGCTCGGTCTAAGTATTACAATACTTAGGGGGTGTGTGTAGGTATGTGTTGAATAAAATATAGCTTTTTTTATGATGAACTATCGTTCATATCGTTCAGAATGAATTTTCGTATTTCCGTCAAAGTTACGCTGGTACATTTCATTTATCTTTACACCATGGTTTTCCTAACACTTAACTATTTAAAAAGCAGTCAAGCATTACACAATAAAATCATTTTTGTTTCGAAAATCACTCAAATTGTCAACAGTCTCGGTGTGGTGGGATAAATGAAAACATTTTGTGTTTTTTTCACCCTTAATGTGCTTCTTTCTAAGCAGAGAGTTTTTGTTCACGCTCGCCCGACGATAGCACCAGCGCGACGTTAAGGTTGAAGTAAAAAAACAAGCAAAGAAATCGCGTTGTCGCGACCACGCTTTGCCTCTGCAGTGAAGAGGAAAATGGCGTGCTATTAGGAAATACATAATACAGCCGCATTATTTTCTTATGGTCTATATCTATTAGGACTCAAATTGTAATGTAGGATAAGCCGAGGAGTGTAGTACTCCTTGTGGAAGTCTCCTACTCTGGTAAATAGTGGGAGACTTCCTCTATTCACCAGTTATACGTTCCATCGAATAGATATTGATGTATATAGATCGAATATGTTATTGATATATACCGTGCACACATCCAAAATCCTGGTAACTACGGGGAATTTCGAGTTAAAAAAACCTAAAAAGATTATGTGCAACTGAAGATGGAACCCTGTATCTCTTTCCAAGCAGTGTCCTGTAGACCACTTAAATAACTAGACAGACAATGATTTAAGTCCTATTTTTATATTTATTTATATTACACACATCGCTGACTCATCGCTACACTTATGTTTTTAAGTGACGTCCAGTGTTGTTCAGTGTGAGTGAACTTTTAAAAAGTCATTAGTCCCTACGTGCAGCTGACAACCCCATAATATTTTTTAGTAATTGAATTAATGCCCAGAACAATAAAGTTGAGAGAAAAAAAGAACAGAACGGATAAAAGATTAATGTAATTCCAATGATATTATGTACCTACACTTTGAATCTATCAAGCTGTTGGCAATATAAAAGTAGTCTCCAATTGAAGTGATATTCTACACAAGACCAGGCATAGACACGCTGTTATCCCGAAGGATCAAGTCGGAACTTCATATACCTACGTACATATGTACTAGTATGTCACTACATACTTTTTACTGTGTCCGGTATATACATAGATCGTATAAAAGTATTAAAAAGTAGGAAGATACCGTGAAAACAATATTAATACGTAACATCACGCCTGTAATCCCCGAAGGGGTAGGCAGAGGAGTTCAGTACACTCCCACGATCCACCAGTTACGTTTAAGTCCCATTGAATAGGTGGTGAGCCTATTGCGCACTATTTTTAACTAAACACAAAATTTATATAATAATGTTATACTATCGCGTCAAGCCCTTTGAGGATACGGTATATTTGGTACACGCTACTCTTTGTCCACCCTATAACGGGTTGTAACAGTGAAGATGTACCTATATACCATTTCGTTTGCTCGGCAATGTGATAATTCTCATAGAATATTTCTTACGACAAAAATGCAAAATTTGTAATTGATTCAGAATAATATTGTCGTAACATAACACAACAACGAACATAACACGACTTTATTCGTTTATTCGCATGTGTACAGGCCATAAAGTGGTCGTCGCTCTACATTTTGTATTGTTCAGAGATGGGAAAGCGAATGACATGTTTGTAATTATATTTACATATGTGTACATTTTCTTATAGCACCTTCAACAACTACCAACGAAGTAATAAAATTATTAGCATTAGTAGTATTTTTAAACATTACGTCGCTACGCTAGATCTTTCTCGGGGTAGGCAGCAACAAGTGCCGGATACGAATAGATCTACATATAATATCGTGCTTCTTCTAGCCGTTATTCTCTTCATATATGAACGTCGGTTTATCAGTCTTCTCACTACACCACAAGCCAACATATTTATTATTTCAGTACCTTTATTTAGTATGTACATCCTTCCAGTGTCTTGGACCTTTGTGATTAACTCTTTGGTCAAGATAGAAGAGTTTTGGTTTCTTTTGGCACCTGTATCTATCAACACTGCTTTTATAATATACATATTATATTATTAAGCAAAGTGGCTAGCAGCAGTTGGATGCGACGAGCTGAAGATCGAACTCAGTGGCGTGCTATTGGAGAGGCCTATGTTCTGCAGTAGACGGAAATAGGCTGACAATGATGAAATTATTAAACTGGATGCGACAAGCCGAGACGAGACCAATGACGCTCATTGGTGGAGGCCTATGTCGAGCAGTGGACTAAAATATGCTGATGATGATGATCATCATCTTCAATTCTAATTATCGTTAAGTATGTAAAAAGAGGAACACGATTCCTGTACCGCAAAAGGGTAACTATTTTATATGAACTAAGCGAGATTACAACGGTGTAAGACGTAAGACGACACGATATTCCAACCTCGGGGTAACCCGAGCGGTAAGAATTAACAGCGCCAATCTGTTTCTTCTGGCGACGTTTCAGTCAAGGTTACTAGTAATTTGTTTTTACAGCCAAAACTATATATAAATATCTAACTACCGTTAAATATGCGCAAGTTTGTGTGTATGACGGCTTAGGTGTGTCCAGATAATATAATAAAATTTATTACAGAACTAAAATGTAAGGGAAGTTTCATAGACGTGGACAACATTGTTTTAATTCTGTTAGCGATGGTACCCATGAAATTTGTTATATTGGATTGTTATTTCAATGTGTACGGTCTTATTTTAATACGTTACTATGTTTTAAAACTGTTTTAAGCGAAATGAACATGTTGTAAATGGACTCGTATAATGAAAGTTTTATAATCTGCTACTTAATCTGGACTAATATTTGATATTTCACGCCGGAACGAAATTGAAACTGAAATGTATGTAGATAGTCTAAGAACTGGAATAATACATAAACTGTCGTTAAAAATAAAATCCCAAGCAATAAATCGAAAGATTGTGTGTATTTTTGTTATTCGTTCGCGTAGAAGCGTCTGGACGGATTTGGAGAGTATTATAAAACTTCAAATTCCGTCCAGCGAAACAGCGCGCGTGAAAACTAGTTACCAAAAACAGTACACAACTACTTTCAGAAGGTTTGTTTTGTGCAAAATTTTATTTTGGTTTCTTATAAGTCATTATATTTCGCATTCCATTTTGTTTTACGGAATATATAAAGGTTATTTTACGCGGGTTTTTTATTGTATTTACTTTGCCTTAATTTTCTGCATAGATGTTGTCAATAAAGTGTATTGTTACGAAGAAAACGTAACATGTACATTGCTATGATTCAATTCGATATGATTAAAATTGTCAATGGCACAGATTTAGAATCATATTCTAGTTTTAACGTAACATCACGCCTGTAATCCCCGAAGAGGTGGGTAGAGTGTAGTACATTTCCACGTTTCACCACTTACATTTAAGTCTCATGGAGTAGGTGGTGAGCCTAAGGCCGCACACCGGGCACAGATGCAGACTCTGAGTCACTACTAGAAATTCTAAATTAGAAAAATCCAATGGAACCCGACCCGGGATTTTAACCCAGGACCTCCCGATCATCAGTCGTGCTTGCAACCTGTCGACCAACGACGCAGTCATTGATGTGAAAAATAAGTTTAAGCATTAATTGCAGAACGTGTACAAAATGTGCATAGGGTGATTGAGAAAACTCTTAGCGCCATCTCTTATCGATTAACGGAAATATTTATAAAAAATATTCATTAAAGTGCCACAGAGTTAAAAACAGTTCTTAAGGAATATTAAAACAATTTTAAAAGAACATAATATAGTAATGCCACTTCATAGTCACTGGTGGAAAATTAAAATGTTGAATGAGTTCTGTGGCGTAATACACTTTATTTACAGTTATACGTTTCAGTGATTATAAGTCATATCTTTAGGTCACTTTAAGCGATATATATGTTTGGTCGCTTGTCGCCTACTCGCTGTTAGTGCAGCTGTTCAGTTATTTGTTCCGATGCATAGTAATTGATAGATTACGTATTATAGCTAACGAATAAAGCGAACATCGTTTACTGCACAACCAGTCATGCGATTATTTTGAAAAATGTTTTGTTTTCATTAAATTGCATAAAATTTCAATATGTAATTGAATTTAAAATTGAAGTTTCTGAATTACTCTTTACTTTTTAAAATTAAATTACAAGATATGAAATGTATAACTTTTTATGAAGTTATCTTAACAAAAATAAAAGAAAATTTTCAAATCAAAGTTAATACGATGAATATAAAATGAAGCTGAAGTTTTGTTATAAAACTTAATGTCTTAAAAATTGGTCCTGCGACAATAAATCGTGAAATCGCAAAGAAGAAATATTTCCTTGACGCAAACAATGCGTTGTTATGACGGACGCTGAATGATTTTTAAAGGCCCTACAATACAACTATCAGTATCAAGGCTTGACCGTATACAGCCAGGCGTGTTCTATCGAGGTGTTAAAAATAAAGATAAGATAAAACATTTTACAACAATAGAAGATGAAAGATGTGGTTGAGATTTCTCACATTTTGCTTTCTGGTTTCAATAACTCTCATTATTGTTGCTAGCTGCATTTACGGACGACCAGTGATCCATCTATTCTTTCATAGATGCTGTGGTGAAGATATTGAAAATGATCAGGTTATTTTTGAAAATTTTGGTAATAATTTCCTGAAGGAAAGGCTCGTTGGCGGCAATATCATCGAAGAGGATAACAATACACTTAGCGAAGGAGAAGAGATTGAAAGAATTATAGACGATGTCAAAGAAGTTTTGAATATCAAAGATCCACAAGTAAGAAAATGGATAAAGGACAGTCAAGAAAGAGATAACAGACTGGATGCAATTACAGAAGAAGAACAAGTAGTCAATAAAGGTGCAGACGACGAAAGTACAAGAATAGGTGCTGATAAATATGTAATTTAAGAAGAAATTAAAGATAAGAAAGAAAGTGAAGGCAACAAAGATTATTTAAGCGTGCATCATTACAAGAGAATATTTAAAAAAAACATGAGTTTTGTGGAGTTGTAAGTGCAGTTTTAGTATATATAATATGTCATATGGCCTAAATTTGGTGTTTTAGGCCAGATAATAAACATAGTTACAGTGCTTATATAATAACAATGTCTTTTAAAATTAGATGCTTTAAAGAAGGTATTTCATGTCTATGGGCCAAGGTGTAGAAGCATTATTACGAAAGAGTATGCAAATTATCATGAAAGATTCGGATGGTAAAGAACCTACTGATTGTTGAGTATTTAAGTGGAAGTATTTATTAATGATTGGTGAACAGATAAACAATTCCGGTATGCATCAAATTGAGTTAAAAGAGAGAATTTGATAGATACAAATGTAATCTGTTTTAATTCTGACTGTGTTGTGCCGAAGTTTAATTAAATTTTTTCACTATTTTCTCTTTTATTTCAAACTGGTTGTTTGTTGCTATCTAACTGTTATACGGCTGGTTCCCGGATGTAAATAAAGGTTCGGAGTGTTTTTAAAACTTTTTTATAGAAATCCTCGTATCCCATACTGAAACAAATCTATTCAGCGTTTCAGTCTCTAAAGCCTAACAAACAGATGTAGTTATTTTTGAATAAAGTAGTTCTAATTGCTCTGTTTTGTTAAAAAGAAAGTCATTTGTCAAAAAAACCTTTCGAACTTTATTTTTAATATTAGCATTATAATACGCAATATCTTATTATACATAGTTCTTCTGTAAGTGTGTTTGTCATCTAACCCGTCCTTAACGATTGGACCGATTTGGATGAAATATTCTGTGTATCTTTCCATAGGTTTCTTGGTGGTTTGAAAATACAATTTGACCTGTCAGGTAGCGCTGCTATCGGTAGATTTTAATTATATTTTTGTATACGTTCGATTGGGTCCCTCTGCAAGATTTGAATTAACAAATAGTCCCGGTAGGTGGCGCTGCAGTCGGTATGTCAAAAAATTTGATTTATTGAACAATTAGATAAACGGTCTACCTTCAGCGCGTTTTGTTCAGTCTCTGTTTATATTGCAATGTACTCTTTTAACGGTAGAGTACGGTCTGTGACCCTCTGCCCTTTGTGCTGAAGCAACGTAGTAAAGTATACACATCAATATGCTTAAAACATCTATTGATATATTTTTGTAATATTACCTGTCGTAGGAGCTCGTGTACATAATCGCATTCGTTTTGTATGGTACACCGGACAGTAACATGACAGTTCTTCAAATTCCTACGAAAGATAATAAAATTAATTTTAGTAAGTATTTTGCATTTATTTTTATTATGTAACAAACATGTTCTACTCTATCGCGTAGGAGTTAATGTTTTCAGAGGCTTTCATCATTTCTGCTGGACCTTCGGCTGCCTCAAAAAGAGATTTCAGTTTAATTCTTTGCATTTTGAAATTTTCATTTTACGCTTCACGCATCCGCAGGTGCCTCGCTCACAGCGTCCACGGCATAGTTTAATAATGGAACTGGAACTCTACTTTTTAAATTCTTCCATCATCCACGTACATGAAATTTTACTGATATGTGAGTTCAGGGGTTAGAAACCATGAGTGGTAGGAGCTACGAGTTCGATTTGTTAACTAATATTTGAGTGCTAGTCGTACATCGATATGTACCTATACATGTCGATATCTACATATATATGTTGGCATATATGTAGTGTGTCACTTGTTTGGGGTCATATTGCGTGTGTTAGATGTCTCAAGATAATATTATTACTTAGTTAATGATACTGCTAATATTAAATATTATAAAAAATGGAGATACGAAAGCAAGCAGTGAAATGGAGGCGGAGAGAACGAATGTGTACATCAGAAATATAATATCATCTATTACATATTTCCAAGTTTAAAGTACCTACTCATATCACATCCAGAACTTTACATCAAGGTGCTCCCCCAAATTACACGGAACATTTCGAATGACCGGCCTAATGGCTGAATGTGGAACAGCCTGCGTTTATCTGGAAAACTAAATAAATATAAACTCTTAACTTTAAATGATATTTAAACTGGAGTATAAAAGAACACAGGAAGGGAGATGGGATTCAGAGTTTGATCTTTTATGAAAATCGACATTAGATATCCAAATTTACTTTTAAAGCGATTAGATTAGATCGTAGAGAATCTGTATAGTAAGTTTCACCGAATGTGGTCAGTTCTCGCATGCGTGACAGCTGGTGGCAAATTTGAATGAGCGTTTTCGAGCTTCGGGGGCACATCAAGCAGTCTATAAAGCTAAATATTTTTGCCAATATTTAGAATATTAGCTTTCTTGTAAGTTTATTGTACTTTGTGTTCTCTTCGTTTAGGCAAATAGATGATTATATTGTTATCATCACTATTATTATTTGGTTAAGGATCGTAAAGACTTGAAGCCATTAGATTTACTGGATCTATTTGATAGAAGCCCCGGGCCATAGCGCTCGAGGACGTGTCAGGCAGAACTTCATTCATCACAGCGAGTTGGCGGTAAAATGAAATAACGAAATAAATTTCATACCTTCACAGTAATATTCCTGGGGCGCTGAAATCCGACCGGTCACCCCCTTGCCTGTCCCCCTTTTGAGTCACTTTATTATATTCCTCACTAGAGTCCCACACGCGGCGTAACTCGGAACTATCTTATTGGTTTTACATCTGGTATCCAACTTGGTACCTGATAATAATAATGAACGATTACCAAGAAGAATGTTTTGGCAATTTTTAATTTGGTATTTTACCTAACGTAACATCAAAAAAACGTAATATCACGCCTGTAATCCCCGAGGGGGTAGGCCGAAGAGTGTAGTACACTTCCCAAGTTTCACCAGTTACGTTTATGTCCTATGAAATAGGTGGTGAGCCCATAAACCGGGCACAATTCTAGACTCCGAGTCACTAGTAGAAATTTTATCTATATTTCATCTATGTATTAAAATTAATTATTTAAGTAATACAGTGGTATCTTAGTCGTTTAGAATTCAGCTTTCTAGTTCAGGGGTACTGGTTCTAGTCCTAGGAGAAACCGATTTAGATTAGTTCTATTCGCTTAAATTTATATAGCACTTACTGTTATGACCAAGAAACAGATTGTGTGGAAACCTGCATAATTTAAAATTTTCTATTGCGCTGGGCTAAGGCGCAGGAATTCTGCCAAGTTGCCCTTGGTCAGCGTGGCGAGTTATGTCGACAACCATTCGCATTGTGAAAGGAGAAGCGTGTCCAACAGTGGAATGATAAAAAAGGACGATAAAGTTGATACAATTCTATGCCGTTAATATATGTATGTCTAAATCAGGACTTTTCCAACCTTTTTATCGTTCCACCATTGGATACGGGTCTCCACTTGTAATACCCTTTTATTACACACCAAAAACTAAGTGACTTAGGTACTGATGTTAAGCATAATAAACAAAGTATACGATGGAGTTGCCATGTAACTTTTTTCATTTTACCCCCGCGCCAGTTAGTTGTTGACAGGGAAATAAATAATGGTTAACATGAATTATTATATACTTGGTAGTGGTTGCGAGCGCGACTGCTGATCAATAGGGCCCGAACTTGATCTTCGGGTCGTACACATTTTTATTGGGTTATCCTAACTTAAGATTCTCAGTACCTATAAGGACGGAGTCTGCATCTGTACTCGATATATGGCAGTAGGCTCACCACCAATTCCATGGTGGGACGTTTAACATACCTGGTGAATCATGGGGTCAAATATTTCTTTATAATTAATAAGTACACAGACTACTCGTATCTATAATTGCGATGTTTTAAAGCGATTTAAGCTTACACGCACGTTGTTCCGTTACAACGAAACCCTAGTAATACGGCGAGGAGCAAATGGGGCGGCAAGTGCGCCCAATTTGCCGGCTCATTTGTTTTTTTTATTTACACGCTTAACTGAGCGTTTATCTTTTCTCGGGTGCTATCTGCTCTACGCAGACGGGCACCGCCCAGTCCTGGCATCAGCATGCGTGGCCCGAGGTTATCACTATGGCTATTCGGTGGTCTGATTTTGTTCTATCGACCTAGATATGCATTAATAGGTGAAAAGAAATCTTTGTACCCCTCTAGGAGAATATTGTCCTCGCAAAAGATGAGACGAGATGAGTTGTGTGATATTTGCCATAGTTAAAGTTAATGTGGAGGAGAGTATAAAGCTAAAATTTATTAGGACCTCCCGAGATAGGCAGAAATGAGTGGCACTAATTGCCAAACATCACTATCCTAACATGATGTATCACCACGCCTTTTTTAGCGAAGGGGAGGGTTGTGGCGTGGGGGGCTTGTATTCAGTGCCACAACATTAAATAATGTAATTGTAATTAAGTAAA
>DWME01009372.1:0-10963 GCA_018244795.1 Parelbella ahira ahira | reverse complement strand
TTCAGTTACCAATATTTTATCTTAAAATTAAATGTCAAGAGCCTCCTTTTAAGCACTGCATGCTTGTGTTAGGAGACCGCTCTTCCGTCTTACATAACTTACTATAAGGTATTCAGTACTCGGCACTCTCTGTCTACCTTGTGTGTATAAGAGCCCCAACGTGATTCTATTATACACAGTATTGGGAATTTAACAACAACCACTCTTACCTTCATATGAGGAGAACGTTGGAGACTGGGTTCCTTTTAATTACACACCACAACTTAGTTTTTTCTTTATTAATTGTCTAGATGCGTACGCACTCGTTGCGGGTATTCATTTGAAGGGGGGAAGATAGGGCGGGGGAGGGAAAGAAAGCGCGTGGTTGTGTCAACCAATCAAAGTGGCCCTTTAAATTTTTTAATTTTACGTTCCCTTTTATTAAACACACAGTAATAGTAGATATCTTCTATTATGACTATGTATTTAAAAATCAATAAAATCAGATTAACCGATATATGTCGACATTCCTAAGAAAATTGGTTTTTGAAGTTTACGTTATTACCACGAAAGGGCCCAGAGCGATACAACAGAAAAAAGGCCAGAAAAGGTAATGGCCACTGAAAGTGCTACGAAAACCCCGAACATTTAATATTCAAGACGTGTACTGTAATTCCGGTTCATTACACATACATTTGTGAGGTTCAATGAGCCATTACTGCGAAATGGCAACGGTCCGTCGGCCTCCACTCGTTCGAATACTCGCCACTTACCTGGAATATAGAAAAGGATGCGTCAGTGACGAAGGGAACAAACATAAAAGGGACACAGTAAATAGACAACAGTAAACATCAATACAAATGAACACAGTAAACACAGAACAGTATACTATAATGTGCGTGGAAAATGTTATGAATATCTACACTGTCAGACTAATCATAAACGGCTATCCCATTAATATTTATCCCGGGGTAACTTCAGTTTAATAATAATTAATTATGTACCATCATTCATTTTTCTTTAGACACGATGTGTGGTCTAAAACCCAGGACCAAGCAAACAGCAGTCGCGCTTGCAGCCATTCGACCAACGAGACAGTCGATTTGACATCGCAGACTTTTTTCTTGATCTAATAAGAGCCTATATTTTTGTTATACATTATATTTACATATTACTAAACAATACGCGAACGCACGCATATTAAGCGTTTCGGTAGCGCTTTTTGTTTGAACGTAGTTTGCAAATATCAATATTTAGGGTTAACTAAACATTTGTCACATTATTAATCTATATGTACAATTTGTATTAAATCAAAGTAGTCGTTTTAGAGATTAGCGCGAACAAACATTCCATTTCCAGCTTTATTATATTAGTATATACCTGCACACTTAGAAATATACGTACATAAATGTATTGCCTGACCTTGAACAGCGTGTTAAACACAATAAGAATTGAAAATCAGACGCCCAATAAATCAATAGCCGGAAAATAAATCGGCGACAAAACAAAAAGTGTCATTAACGGAATCGTATCCACGAAGTGGGGCATCGAATGCGGGCGACATTAACAGATTGATGTACAGATTGATGGTTGGACGCGCGACGGGTATTTACTGCGGAGGCTATTCTAAGTCACCATAATTTGTTTTATTATAGATACCAATAAAGAATAACTTATTTGTAACATACTTTTAGTTTTGTTGTTATTTACAAAATAATTTTGTATCGTCTCTGTGTTTTTGGTGTACGATAAAGAATAATTGTATTGTATTGTACTTTTCGTTATAATTCTTGTCTAACGATCATACTAGCACGATGTACTAAAAATTACCGTCAAAAAAACTTCAATACATTGGTCATATCACTATTAAGCTTTTTAATGTTCCATTATGACAATGGATCCACATCCATATTCTCTCAGAATGAGAATGGTTAAGTCCACTGCCTACGACGAATAAACGATTGATTGATTCATTGATTGATTAATGTTGATCAATATCAAGTTCGATAAGCCTCACACACCTTAGACATCATTATGGAAAACTCCAAGGTATGTCAAGCTCCCGCAGAATAGTTTCTTTTTCCGTGATAAGAAGATACATATGTAATGTTTAAATGTACATCATTTTGTAAAAAGAGATAAGCACCAGGATTTGAACTTAAAACCACTAAAGTGAACTTTAAACCACTAAGTCATCGCCGCTTAATATTTAACATACTGAATGAATACTGATGAATTATTGCAAGTGAATGATATTGTCAGTATGTAATGGTCAATAAATCTCTATTTATTAATTAAATAGAACACAGAACGAATTCATTATGTACTACAACTGATAATACATAGATCAAACAAGTCTATGTGTTGGGACCGAGCGATCTCCCGATAAAACTACCTTTGATCGTTCACAAAGCCAAAGAGATTGAGAGCGCACTGCAGATTGCTAAGAACGTTCTTTTACAACTCCATATATAGACTATATAGATATATGTAGGTATAGACTCTATATTATAGATTTTATTATATACTTATAATGTAGAGAGTTGGGAATTATTCGGTACAACTGATTCCACAGCTTGTTAGTAAACACAAAGCGATTTTTTTTAAATCTGCTTTACTCTATTATCTATAAGATAATAGAGTTTAACAGCTGTGATTGCCAAGATAAATTACGTACACAGAGAGACTGCCACCACATTCAAATACGAAAGTATTCAAAACTAGATAAAGAATATTATCTTTATAAATAAAATAATAGAGATATGCCAGTGTGCGACCAATACGCAAAAAATACTGAGTAGATTTCGATCAGTTCTAATTTAGTTTTACTTCATAGACACTTGATCCTTGTCTTCAAAAAAGTATTACGATTAAAAATGTATTACGATATCTTATCCTATATATCAAAGTCTTATGACACATCAATTTTAGCCACTTTTTAAGATTAGCAAAGTATATTTCTGCCTTCAGACAATGCAAATAAAATCGAAGTTATTAGTTATTCAAAAAACACTTTTAATACTAAACGTTACAATAGCGCAATCAAACATTATTCTAGTATCATTGTAATTATAAATAAATTTTATTACTAACTGCAGAGATATATGACGTAGTACATATTTAAATGCGTGAAACGTTTCAATTAATACAGTACAAAATTTAAGAACAATTCTCAACTAAAGTAACGGTAGTTGTGAAAATTTAATGTTTAGTTTAATATTAAGCCCGAATCTATTGCCCGCGCCCAATCGAACCGATCTGAATGTCTTTACGCAGCGAACGGCTCGAATGGTCTGATTTATGCTCCATTTACGTGTTCCACTGTTAACTTATTCGATTTCGCCGCGAAACGAAGCGATTTAACACAATTACTAACTAGTCAGGACGCAAATGACTTCTATAACAAGAAACGTTGTTAATAAAGTGACGTACATAAAATATATTGTTAGCGAGTGACGTGCAATAAGTGCTGTGAAAGGCGGTAGGGCTGCTGAAACTTGTTGTACTATTATTTCGAAGATACGCCAACCTTGAGCTGATGGTGTAGCGTCAACCAGACTGCAGGATGCTCAATTCCTCAGAATTCCACAGGTATAAACAGAAAATTTACTTCTAGAGTTTTTTGGCGTCGGGGTTATTAAACATTTTAATCATAACTTTCTCTTCAAAAGCATTGGACATTTAATATACGGAAAAAAATCTTGTCATTGACGGTTTAAATTTGGAGGCAGAGCTTAATGCGACATCTTTGTAAGAATTCTTCCAAAGAAACTCTGTACTCTTCAACTATATATATAACATTCTTTTCACATAGCTATAAAGGTCTAAGCATAGCAGGGAAAATTATCTGGTTGCTGAATTTCCCCGGATTAAACCGTATTTCTATCCATTAGACTGAATTTATGTCCAGTGCATGTCAATAGGCACACCCCCTCTTCCAAATTATAGGTGTATCATAAATGATGTATCGTGGGATAGTACTATACTGAACTGCCTATTCCTTTGGAAAATACATATCATGCAAACCTTAAATCATTTATATCCATAGGTAAACTTTCCTCCGGAATTAATCTCCCCAACAGTGAGACCCGTATCAACATTCTCGAGCGTATTTCCTGAAATTAGACCGCAAAAACTGGCAGAGAGACTTGGAGGGGACTCGTCTTTGATTTTCATTCGCGAAGTTGTTAAAACTTCCTAATTACACATTACAAATTCATAAGAACATGTGAAAAATTAAACAACAGAGAAACGTGAAATGAGCAAAGAGTGTCTGCTATTCCCGCAAAATTTAAGTAAATCACATCACAGCGAGTAAATTTACTTTTAAACAAAATTCCGTAATTTTCAAGTGGAATGTAATTACTATGTAGAAAGAACGTCGAAGATTCAATAAACGTCGACATCCTGGCATTATCACCAGCCCAACGAGCTCATGACCTAATTCTTGGAAGTATTCGGACAGACGAAGCGCAATCCACTGCAGGAAACAATTCAAATAGATTAATTTAACTAGATTTAATGGACTTTCTTAATTCAACGACACTATAGGAATCGTTCTTCAGTTCCTGCATTTTTTACAGTTAATCAAAGTGAAGAACAAAGTGGGAAATTAAATCGAACTAGATTTAATAACAAAGTTGACTTTAAATTCGGAATTTCCAGCAGAAGCACGATTTCTGAACTTGTGTCCGCTGTATGGCAAAAAGCTATAGCTAAAATATTGATGATGAATCATAGAAATGTGTAACACTACTCTGCCTACCCGGGGACTACGGGGGGAATACTACGGGGGGGAATACAACGGGGACAAATAAGGCGTTTTATCATGTAATGTATTTTTTTTTTACTTATGTGAAGAGAGTAGTTACGAGTCACCGGTATGATCCAGGGCCCATGTACAACCGACCTCGAATAGGAATAAGGCTATAAATTTCTATTAGTTCAATTATTTTGGTAATTTCGGGTATACAAACATATTATGTCTGATATTCTAGTGTAACCTACCGAAGAAGATTACGCTAGCATATTAACGTATTCAGCAAATTTAACAAATTAGGTCACAGCTTTTATGACATTATTACAAGAGTATTTAATCGAAATATAAAACTTTGCAAGTTGTTTGCACCTGTAAATGAGGTCACCCTTAACACATTCTTTACGCAAGCATTGTATTCTATTGTAGTGTTAACTTCATTGGTATCTACGACATTGAATCAAATAGATGAAATTAAATAAAAATTAAGTAAGGGGTGACTGAAAATACTACTTTGTCTGAACTTATTAAAAATATCACAAATTATTAACAGCAACAAAAGACAAATAAAACAAAGCAATGGTAGGAAATGTAACAGATTAAAACTGAAAGCTGCCGGTATAAAAGTCGGCAATTTCTCAAGCGGACTTTTATCACAGAATCTAGAATTTCAATAAAAATTCTTTAAACAATAGCAACTAAGATCCTTGCTGGAGTAATTGCCTTGGAAAATCTCATCAGTAAAATAAAATTGTACACATTTTTTTATACCTACGCAATATAAGTTACGTACAGTGCCTGACAGTTATACAAAATGGAAAACAAAATACTGCAAATTAAGTCATTTTGCAATCTCACGTTATTTTATAAACTGAATGACCGCAAAGGTGAAATATAAATAAATATAATTACGACATTTTAAGCTATGGATCGGTCATGCAATTATCATAATTGGCCGTCTATCTGATCGTAACAATGATTGAGATATGCCAATTCAGCTCCTTAAATTTCAGATTGCTCAAATTTGTTAAGAGGAGACAACGGCCTTCGCACAATTTTTTGTTCGAGATTTCTCGATCATAGCTACTTAAAAATTGGCACTTATATGAGAAGTACCTTCCGTCATCGCGAGCTTTTAGTATAATGGAGACTGCGACGGGGACGAGGCTGCATACTGCTGTTAGATGAATATTGTAAGACTTACGCTGACACTGGACGAACGTGGAAGATATTAAAAAAATCGCGCAGATGCACAGCAGCAGTTCCCAGCTATAACAGATAGTAGCATGTCAACTATAATAGGTACATTAGGCGCAGTAAATAAACCATTACGAACAATGTTTTATGTACTAAACTCCAATACATCAGGCATTTTGGTCATTAACCAAATCGCTTTGGAACGGCATAGAAAAATATAGTTTAAATTCCGCTTGGTCGCCATCTAGTGTTCACTATAATGACACCATAAATAAAACTATTACAAGTAATATAATATCACAATGAAGATATTTACAAATTGTACTTTCAAGTTAAAATTAAAATGCTTCTAAGGCAGTTCAGCGATATTATACGTGCGAGAATCTTTACCATTCAAAAGCACAATTCTGTGATAAAAATATCCCCAATTTTCGATAATGTACATACATGTATATCAAATATCATCGTTGTATCAATAACATACAAGGTATGAGACTAGTTCTACCTTACTATGTACATATAATATCACCCGCATTCCCGCTTACTTAAATTTCATATCCCCTACACTCAACGTATCAGCTACACGTTTACCGCTACACGTGTGCTACGTATCTACGTATTGAAAGGGTCATAGTATACTGGTTCCTTCTTTTACGTTATTAACATTACATACATACCCTCTACGCATCGCTACATATTTATGCTCTACACGTTACCCGCTACGGACCAGCTACAAACCGCACGCTCCGCCACTAACCGCTCGTTATAAAATACGACCTGTACTCGAATTGTTCAACACATATGTGCATATGTTTGCTACGAAATACGGTAATTATTTCCGCTACATTCCGAGGATTCCCGTTTATGGGAATATCCAACGTAGTTCCTCGTAGATACCATCGTTATCATGCTCGGTCAGGTGCTCAATATTTTATCCACAAAACAGTCTCATTAACCTAATTTCCTTTGAATCATTGTATATAAAACACTTTTATGGCATTCAATCTAAACATTGGTTAGATTGGGTCAATATATTTTTAATAGAACACTTGGAACTATCGGGTTTATCTAAATTGATATTCCTAGTAGCCCGAAAGCTAGATTTGTGCCCGGAGTATGCCAATAGCCTTACTACCTATTTCATGGTGGGACTTATCGTATAACGTGAGTGATGAAACGTGAGAGTGAACTACCCTCCTCTGCCTACCTCTTTGGGGAGATACAGGGATGGTGTTACATAGAGCAATTCAATATAAACTTACTTGAATAGGGACAGATATAATGAGTGAGATTAGAAATACACTAACACAGTTCTAATCACCACATATATAACCACACCACCAAATATAAAAAATTACGTCAGAGCAATATTAAATTTTAATATTTCGTGCAATTTTTCATTTATGGCTTGCCAAATTTCAAACCCATACAAAATAACCAAATAGCTCTTCATTTAACGACCACAATCTTATTTATTCGAGGAACTAAACAAATTTACATACATTTGTTTGCCTATTAGACTTTAATTATTTTAAGACATAAAATCTTAGCACTTTTGCGGAATTATAATACAAGAATTTATTATTATTTTAACAACCTAGTAATGAGCCGAAACAAGGGATAATTAACGAAAAACCCTTCAAGAATCCTTCACGTAAATTCGGGCAATATCCCGGGGCACTGACGTACCGTAGTCAAACGTGTACGAGTCAGTGATTTCCCAAGTAACTGTCTTAAGCGTTCTCTCGACAGACACTTATCAGAACTAACAAAGGGTCTTAAAACATGAATAGATAACGTCGACTTTGGACATCGCTTGATGTTCTTAGTATTCTTGTAGAGACCCTTATCAAACCGCTCTACACAAGCGTATCGGGGTATATACTAAGTGCAAATCATAAACAGTATAGTAATCTATGATAATTTGGCACAATAAGTCGGAAAAATCGTATCGACGTAAAAAGATATAAAATTAGCAGCGTATAATATACCAATTGAAACTTAGAAGTATTATAATCATCTTTCTATCCCTTTAAGCGAATACGAGTTGTGACGTAATGTTCAGTTTGAACCTCATAAAAATTGCATGAAGCTAGTCGCCAGCACGTACTACGCGTGGTCACACAACATCGTAATTACCATTGAATATGACCTTTAAATGTAACTGTAGATAAAATATTTATATAGAACTGTCTAGGTTATAACTAGAGTACTAGTTGTTAAACAGAATAACTATTAATTGAATAGTTCGTAAGACAGTTGAGAACTGGTTCTAACTTTTGTATCAACAAGACGTTTTGACGTTTGCTTTAAATGCGACTAAACTGTAATTGCCAAAACTGTACAACATTATATTCATAATGAAAAATTTTATGAAAGATAAAACGATCGAAGTTGTAAATTGTAAAAATTTCGTAACTATTGGAAACCTTAAAAAGCTAACCTATAAGTTGGAAGAAATAAATAAAGTAAATAAGAAATTCCTCTTGTAAATCTTGGTCTTGACTCAAATATAACCATAGTCACAGTTATTGCAAAAAACAAATTAATCTACAGCACACATGAGCGTTGGAAGGTTTCGCAAACCAAATCCCTAAGTATGATTGAAGAGCATTTACATTGGAGCCACCGAAACTCCTGCAGACAAAGTTGGAGCAACTTGTAAGCCCGCACATGCTCCAAATGCGAACACTACTGCGTTGTGCAATTGGGAGGTACCGTTGCAAGATATTATAGATTCACCAACCACACAACAGAGGAATTATGAGAATTATGCTATGAATGATGTAGTTAGTTCTAACTCGTTACGTTTCATATGTTAATGCGTAATGTTCTACATCTCATATACATGTGTTCAAATAATAAAAAGCAATTAGTAAAATACAATAGCTCAATCATAAGAGCTACTTGCGACTATTTGGGGAGAAGACAGGGGATGGAAATTCGTACGTGACTTCCCCATATCTCGCGCAATTCCAAGAACCCAACTCCAAGTCCAGTTTTTGGGTGTGTCAGAGATTAATTAAAAGATAGTTAAAGTACTCCTGAAGACAGGACTTGAAAACTTTTCTCATCACGTTCCAATGTTAAAGTTACCCTTAAGCTTTTCTCTTTTATTCTAGTTTACATTTTAAATAGATCCATTTCGAATGACGGAAATATTATCATTTTTCACGATCCTCTACGCTAGAATGAATTTTACCGGCGTTCTCTTTTTGATAAATGGCATGACTTTCGCTCATAGCAAATATTATTTATTATATCATTAGAGTCGACAGAGTGCGCTCTTACAGTACGATACAATTATTCTTTAGTGTACACCAAAAAGGTCAACAGAGACAGTACTACATTTTAGAATGCACACAAAAGAGTCTTATAGCTAACAAGCGATCTCTACTAGACAACTTTTGGGTAGAAGTCAATAACAGCTGAACTTGGATACGGGACTGTGGGATAATGCACAATAGTCATAACAATGAAGCTTTCATAAACTAAATCCGCAATATAACCTAACCTAACCTAACTTAACCTAACTCAACCTAAACTAACCTAATCACTTATATCGAGATCTGAATTTTTTTCGGAGCAGGTGATGAAGGTTAATGAGAGAATTTATATTAAAAATTAATTGCTTGAGTTAAGAACATTTGGAGACAACGATGTTAAGAGGAAATAAAATCAATAGCTATCAACGTACATACGAGTATTTATATACTTTAATTTAGGGCGTCGGACTATATGTATATACTCTTATATAATTTACTTTAAAAAATATATTTTTATAATTAACTAATCGTAAGATAATATTAAAATACAAAGATACACACATATTTGAGATACCTACGTAGGACCAATATTAAATTCTCAGCGCAGAAGACTGAACGATTATTATAAAGCGATGACTTCACGTGGACGCTTCTATAAGATTCAATCTTCATAGAAAAGGCTAAGCTTTATTAAAATGTTTCGGTATCATCAAAACGTATTATTACATATTATTATATTAGGAATATTGAAGAAAACAAATCTAAGTGTGTCCTTGTACGTATAATAATTCACGAAAAAATTATTTTGTAATTTATCATAAATTAACTTGAAGATCTATCTCATTTCGTTTATTCTTATTTAAGTATGGCTTCGGGCGTATCGATAAGTCTATTTCAAGCGTATTTGGAGAAGACAATTTAATATGTAAAATTTCAAAAAAACGCTACAAAAACCTTTTTAAACAATTTACATAAATATCGTAGGCAACGAAACGGGCACATAATCTGTCCTGCCTGTTTTTCGATTGTCCGCGATGTAGGTTCAGTAAAAAATGAAAAAAGGATCTTGCTGCTTTTTGATAGTCAATCTACATTGGAAAATCAGCAGAATCTGTAACAACACGGTACGATTCGATTTCGTTTTTTTAATTCTAATTAGAAGACAGAAGTAAACTAACGCGCTCTCTGCCTACCCCATAAGGAACGTCGCATGAAGATAGTAGATGTGTGTAACATTAAAAGAATTTCTGCAAATTACCGACGACTAGAATATTATACATTTTACTGCAGAAGATACAACGACGCGACTACATTATTTAATATTAAACATTTCAAATAAATTACTTTGAAACTCGACCATTTATTTCTAAGAGTAATTTATGATAGAGCCAGTTAATAGAGTCCTAAAGCATTTATTTAACTTTTACTTCGGATACTTTTTACGTCGAGGGAAACTAACATTTGGACGATGAGCACGAGTTTCTCCATCTAGTCATAAAATGTTCTATATTAATATATACTTAGATATACGTACATCTATTATCAAAGGTCAGGAGATCATTTCTGTAAATGGGTATAAAACTTATGATTAATATCTACTATTTTCCATCTATATCTATCTATCTATCTATAATCTATTTCTATACTAAAAACTATTTTCAATGCATTCCTATAGCACTTCAACATAATATGTCTTATCTTTTAAAAAACGTCTGTACCATTACATTAATAATAATAATTAGCCAGGTCGGAACTGTAAGGTGCA
>DWME01009371.1:0-10964 GCA_018244795.1 Parelbella ahira ahira | reverse complement strand
CGAGTTGATTGCAAAAATGCATATTTACATCGTCATTAAAATCACACATCAACGTAACAAAAAAACATAATATCACCCCGACGAAGCCGACGGCGCATTCCCGAAGGGGTAGGCAGATTTAAAACACACATGTAAATTATAATTATGAAGTTTGAAGAAAAATGTGTATTCCTCAGAGAGAGCCACCGTCTAGGCGGAATTAATGAGATTTTATGAAACAATCGCCTTATAAAATCTCGTCTTGTCTAAATTATTTTACGTTTATAAATAAATCAATCTAAGTTCGCAATTTAGAAGTAACAGCAAACCGAAGTCTTGACATTTACTCAAATTATATTATTTGTTTACTAAATTGTAAGTAATTAAAAATTAAGATGGTTTACTACAAGAAGCTATTTTATTTAAGTAAATTTCTTCCATGTTCCTATTTAATTTAGACTTATCAATATACTTAGAATTTTGTTTAGTCGTTATAACACATTTCACATTTTAAATGTAGACTGCGTAGTTTGTCGAGTGGTTGCAAGCGCGACTGCCGATCAAGAGTTCCTGGGTTCAAATTGCGGATCGGTTGCTATTAGATTTTTCTGATTTAGATTCTGCTAGTGACTCGGAGTCTGGAATTGTGCCCGGTGTATGGCAATAGGCTCACCACCTTTTCCATGGGACTTAAACGTAACTGGTGAACGTGGGAGTGTTTTATACTTCTCTTCCTACCCCTTCGCGGATTACAGACGTAATATTACGTATTGGTTAATATAATAACATACTCGTTCACAAGTTAGAGGGAGTCGGACAGACAGCGAGGTTAATCTAAACTCCGCGAGGGACAAGCGTGGTGCTACTAACGTAATAAGTTTCTTGTTCCTGCAGCGGCCAGCAACTATATTTATTTATATCAATATCATATGGTTTCGTGAAATCTTCGAACGCGTTTTGATTTCATGTGAAGCTTACAACAACATGCCTTTTACTATCCAATTTAAAACGTAACAAAAAAAAGTAACATCAAAGTAATATATATAATATACATAAGTAATATAAGTAATAAGGATTGGTAGACAAGATATACAGAAGAAATTAAGAGAAAACACATTTACTTGACACGAACTGTACGAGCGGCTCGCGGGCCGCGGCGCGTGATCCCGCGCTGGAACCTCTTGATTTATATCTTCCGTGCTGTACCATCTAACAAGAACGCAATTTTTATATATACGACTATATTCTTTATTGCATACGGTTGAATATTCTATAACAACAATTAATTGGAAGGTTAATAGAAGCATATCCCGTAATCTCTTCATTACTCGGCGCATTATTACTGGTATTATAATGCAGAGGATGACAGTGGTGCGATTCAGAGTCACGCGATTCAGTACAGACATAACTATAGCACTAGATATACTCATAAAACTACAATATAGCATACTTAGTAATACTTTCTGTGTTGTTTTTGGACAGAACAATAATTTTAACACATTGAAATATTGAGATAATCTGATATTTTAAAATACAAAGTTACGATTCAAAATTGACGTCCTTGACGACCTTGTATTAAATATTTATGTTGGGTATACCAGAAACTGCGGGATAGGACTCAATGTTAAGAGAAATACCAATGACGTTCAATTCAGGATAAGAACATAGGACTGGAGTTTTAGTGATTGTCCCCTTAACTACTAAACAAAAGTTAAACTTATTAAACGCGCTAATTGTAAAGCAGTTCTTATTATTTATTAGCACTGAAACTGATAAAAACACAAAAATTCACTGCTCCAGAGTTCAACATGACACCCAAAGACATACAGTTATCCCTCAGGACTCTGATCAGTCTGCATACTGTATGGACTTCAATTGAATGTTTATTGAGAATAGAAATATTCTCTAATTGATTCTTTACGTGTGGCATAGTAAAACTTTCGTCTATATAAAAAAATATATTTGCTAATCGTGTTTAATAATGCGATCCGTTTGAAGTGTGCGCCCTGTAGACCAGTTTTAAAAACACATACAACTCGCCATCTTTTAAAAATACTTAGAAAGAAACTAAGATTTCTGTAACGAATAGTATACTACAAACGCAATGTGACCTATAAAGCGTTATTTCTATAAAGCGCTATCCCAGCGACAACAATGATATAGCGTTTATTTATATGACTGTACCTGATTTCGCGGTCAATCAAAGTGTCATAATTATAGTCATTGTGACAAAAGAAATTAATATTATTCAATATTAATAAATCTGTCTAAGTTGCGTTCTCAAATGTTTAGTTATATATATGTATATAGCAAACGAGACTGCTGATTCTTGAGGTCTTGGGGTCGAACATCAGCTCGAGTACTACTTGATTTTTCTATTTTATATCTTCTAGTAGTGTCTCTGACTCTGGACCTGTGCCGTGCTTAATGCAGTAAGTAGGCTCAACACCAATAACATATCGAGACGTAAACGTAACTAATGAAATGTTGCAGTGTACTCCGCTAGCCTGCCCCTTCAGGGTTTACAGGCGTGATGTTACGTTTGACATCTATAAGTGGTTGCTATTACATTTATTTCTTTCGCATGTAATTCCATAAGTAATTATTATACATCATTATGCAGTTGTTTCAAACGGAATGTATTGCATATATAATATAAAGTATTTTAACAAGCATAGGAAATACTTTTAAGGCTAACATTTGGAAAAATCAGCAACATCGAAGGTAATGGATTAATTTAATGACACAAACTTATTAAGAGGCAGTATTAAAGTTATTCAGCTCCGCCAGCAATGGACGCTGGCCCCGAGATTGTAATTGCTGAGTGAAGTTTGAGCGTAATTGAGTTTGAGATGCGGACTTTACTTAATCACCCGATGGATCTTCGGAGATAAGTCCTATCTGGCCAAATTTAACTAGAATAGGACCAATTAGCAACAGATGTTGCTCCGGTATCGTTACCCAGTGTTCGAGATTCGTGATCTGAATGTCGTTCTGTTCTCATCCAAGTTCGAATTTGTAACTGTAGTATTGATTTTGCTTGTTATTGCTAAGAAGGTGAGATGTTATGAATAGCACAAATGGAAGCAAAAGAACAAATTGTATTTAAAGTTTTTATCTTCAGTGATGAGTTCTTCTGAAATTCAAAGGACTTTGTTCTGATAATTTAGCTAAGCGCTCACTTTATATTTTACTGAGAAACAGGTCGTGTTTCGAAATCTTTTACTTAGTTTACGTTCCCGATTTGTGTAATTGAATATTTACTGTTATATCTTCAGATTTATATTTTTCGGGGAATGTCTGAATTTGTAACATTAACAGTAACTTTCAAATTTGTTACTTTCATAGAACTAAGATTTGCTTAACATTGAATCAAACAAAGTTTACTAAATTCTTGTCTAATAGAGCCGCTTGGATTTAATAGTGCCCTAATAGACAACAAAAGCTAAATAGTTCTACAAGTACTACACAAATATCAGAGAATGTACTTAGAACACGAATTAAATCTATCACTCATTTACTATAAACTTCAATTTTCAACACAATGTTCGATGTATGTATGTACACTAGGATACTCTGTCTCGAGATGCGCACATTGATAAGAACACAAACGTCCGGACCCAGAACTCACTTCATCAGTTAAATCACGGCCGGGAATCAATCTCGGCTCCATTTGCCGACATCGGAATGATAATAATCATTGGTCACACGGATTATCAAAACAGAAGATTCATTGTGTCAGACAGAGGAAAAAGTGATAATAAAGTGAAGT
The DNA here is from genome assembly GCA_018244795.1 of Parelbella ahira ahira. Lineage (NCBI taxonomy): Eukaryota > Metazoa > Arthropoda > Insecta > Lepidoptera > Hesperiidae > Parelbella > Parelbella ahira. The sequence goes on along the minus strand of DWME01009371.1, from coordinate 7,213 downwards.
GATAATAAAGGTTTTGATTATAGAATATGTTCATTTACATATGTATATTTCAATATGTGTTTTGTCCCTTACAAATAAAAGTACATGTGAATATTTTGTTGTTGCGTAGCTAAAACATAATAAGAGTTCCTTAATTTGTATTGCGGAGTAATACTCACGAAGTCATGATGTTAGACAATAAATTTGATATATTATTTTCAACACTTGAAATAATATGTACAAAGTGTATATTATATTGAAGACTTTAATTTTATTTAGTATGAGCTGTTTCGGCGAAACGAGACTTCATTTCACGATAGGCAATCACAAACTTTAGCACCGTTTCAACTCTTCTTTCTTGTTTCCAGTTAACTTCGTTCGTACCTTTTACGTACTCGTATTTGTGTAATAAAAGATGTTATTGATATGTATATAAAACTTAGAAACTGAGAATATATTTGTAGCCCTCACATTATCTATGTTTTTGCTATATCATCACACGAATAGCACTGAAGCTATTTTAATGAAATTGAGTAAGGCTATCCATCAGCTTGGGCCCACTCAGGGAACCTAGCTTCAATATTTAGTACGTATTTCTTTATTTTCAAAATAATTTGTGTTTTCAGCTTAATCATCACTTCTTCGTCGATTCTGTCTTTGGAATCTGATTTATGTTAGTGAATGAATAAACATTTACAAGAGTCGATAAAGAAGAAACATGCGGACACCTATGATACGATCAAGAAGCAGTTAAAAGATTTTATAGCAGCGGTGCAATTCTGATAGAGCTGATACTAAGAATATTAAAGCCATAATCTGATAATGGAGACCGTAATACCGAAATCAATATATGTACAATCTTTATGAACGATCTAATTTGATTCTCGTTTCATATAAAGTTGAAAAGAACTAGACATTTTACGACGATCCAATCGGCGTTATTAAGTTTCGATGAGCTCGTAAAGTTAACGGCGATGTTTCGAATACTGATATTGAAGCTGACGAGAAATTCTCTGAATTACATCTCGACATTTAAACAATATCATCCAATGGCGCCGACCTTCTCTTTGAACTTATAAAACGTTTTTAATATTTTGTACGATATTTTTCTTGTCAATTTTTTACTATTAACAATTTTTAACTATTTATCTTCCTTTTGACTTTAACTACTTACATTGTCTATTTAGTTAAATATTAAGCTTTAATTTGAAGTTACAAAATAGTTAAAACGAGAGTTAGCAGCGACTGGACTCCTCTGAATGTAAACGAAACAAAATGGATTAATCAAAAGTTATGTTATTGTTGACTTAGCTGCACAGAATTGTTATTTCTTGCTGAATGAATACATTTAGTTCTCAGTAAGGTATGAGAAAAGCACCAAAACTGTTCATATGAGATTGATTTTATCTCATCTGAATGGATGAAAGTAGTTATTTACTAATGATCATTGGCTCGTTTTCTGCAGCATTCATGATTGCTTTCTTGCAAGAGTTAACACATTCTGAAAGCTCAATATATCATAAAAATAAATACTGTTCTGCGCAAAATTATTTTCTGACAAAGTAATATAAAATTTTATATATTTTAATACACGAAGCTTTTCTTCTCTTGAGACAACTTCACTCAAGGTCGTGTGATCCGAAATTAAGTAGAGCACGTACTATGATAACCAGACAGTAGATAAATTACACATATGTATTTATAAAATCATATTCATACTTACGTAGATAATTTTACCTCCAGACGTAAAACAAATATTCACGCTGATCACACACATATTTGTCTTGAGTGTGAATGGAATCAACAACTCTTCTATTCACAGCTTAGTACATATACACAGACTAAGAAGCACAAATATTTGTCGTGGGTGGGAATTGAACCACGCTCCCGGATCAGTACTCTCGATACATTCACTAACCACTGAATAAAGAGACCAGCACCCTCCACAATCCGTGCTTTTATAGTAGCTATCTCAAAGTAACGCTCCATAGTGGTTGAAACCAATTAAAATTATCATAAACACACCTGTATTACGCATTGGTCGAAGTGGTGACCTGCGGTTAGTTTAGCGACCATGTCTGGCGACTAGTCGTCCCTGCACGCCCTCACATGGCCTTCGTAAGTTTCTATATTTCATTAAAATTAACTGACAGATGAATAAAGTATAATAAAGTTGTAGTACTAATAACACAAATACAAAACAAAAAATAAACACATTATTTGGTCATCTAAATACATCCAATTTAAAAAATAATTTAATCTCGACAAAGCAAACCTGGGAAAACAACATAAATTTGCTAAGTAGGTAATACTTCTCCCTGGCGCGCTGCAGAGAAGTCCCGCTGGCTTCCTTCCGACTAGGTTACGTGCCGCCGGCGACATGTTTGCACGTGAACGCGTAATGGATCAAGAGCAGGCGCAGAATCCAGCCCGGACTTTAGTTTCTCCATTTAGAGCGAGCATTCCAAACAAGCTCGCCACGATTAATTTCAGCTTTTTGTGTCTTTGAGAAAATTTAATTTGTCTTTTTATACAGGAAATACAGTCGTCTAGCCGTCTGCGGCTTTATTGAATAATACTTGTCTATCTTTATTGAACACAGATGTTCTACGTTAACTATAACTTTAATTAATTAACTTTAATTTATAGCATCAGTAACCATAAATTCGACTACCCCGTTGGTACATTGGTTGGTGATTGCAGATTCGGCAGAGGTGGATTCGATGTCCACCCGACAACAATATATTATATTGCTCAAGTTATTTTACTTGAATAACGAAAACTTTTATAATAATCATAAAATAAAAAAAAGTTAACAGACTTGGGAAATTTATCATTTATAATCTAAACCTTTGGACCAAAACCATTTATAATTAATTTTAATTAAAGATGTATAACAGTTAAACACAAATCTTAATGAATTGTCAGAATTAATAGATTTATGCCATGTGTAGTGTGGTATTCTTGAAAATAATAATAAAGAATTTCTAATCAATGGAGTTCCTGAGCCTCCACAATCGTATTAAACAATCTAGAATCGATAAGAGTTGTCGAACAGATTAGTGTTGAATTTACTCAGGAATCGATTTAATGGCGGCTCTCCAAACTAATGGCAGGCCCACTTAATGTACAAATAGACCGGCGGGTGTAATCTGGTGGGATTGAGCTCGAGAGGCATACCCGAATCTTGATGTGACGCGGGTAGCGATGATAGATGATTGCGATTCTAATTAATACCTAATTGGTATGTGCTAGATCAGTCTAGGGGTACTTTGATGAATAGTTCAATGAGTTTCAGTCATAATTGAAAACAGTGTAGCATCAAAGTAATCGCTTGACGATACAGTTTTCAAGCATCATTTAAATATAAAATGTATAAATTTCGCTGTTTAAAATTATTTATAAAAAGGGAATAAATGTTTGCAAGTAAACTGTCAATTAATATTAAATTTTTATTTCCAAAAACGCCTCTCACGTCGTTAGCTCGTTATTTTTCTTCGTCTCCATTCCCGTAAACAGATAAAAAATCAAAAATTCCATTAATTTGTTTCTCTCTTTGTTTTTCGTTTCTTTCTTGAGCTTTGTACGGATTTTATGAATTCGAATAAATATCTGTGCCATGATAAAATTAATAATGTGGTTGAAATACGTATAACATACGAAATATTTACTACTACTAGACATTGCTTTGGTTAATATTTTTCATTTGTCTATATTTCTGTTTGTTTCTTCATTTATCGAGTCACTTAAAGACTTAGGAACCATTTTTTACAAAATTTGACGTGGCGGTAAATTACTTTCAATGTAAGATTATAATTTTTACTGGAGCCCGAGCAAAGCTGCAAATCGTTCAAAAATTAGCAACGTTTTCTTGGTTTTTTGTTTTCTTAATTTTCCTGTCCGTATCACGGACTGCTCCAAAACCGTGATAAGCTCGGTTCTCAAATTTTATTATGTGTAAGTGGAGCTGCAACAATCTCGATTCGGAAGTTTGCCAAAGTACGATTATTGTTCGTCGCCGACGGTCTCTCCATCGCCAGCCAGCTCCGTTATTTTCGCCCAAAAGAATTTATTAACTAAACTTTGTCGTAAAATTTAAGTTTTCACAGTACTGCAATCATTTTATTTGCAAAATATCTTTTCTCTATGAACGAACAACTTAAGTAGAAGAAATTAACCTATTAATAGTAACAATTAAGAATATATCATGCGATCAGTCGTATAGATATTTTCGCAATGTGTAAAACTCATGATATAGGTCAGCTAAGGATGTCTTGAATGCTTAATTTCTAAGAGTGTACGACCGAAATTTTGGTTTCGGTCAGTTTCAGTCAAGTCCTGATTTTCAACAAAGTTACGGTTTCAGCCATAAGTGATCAAAACTTCTGCTTGTCCAAAATTAAAAGTCTTCAATCAATCAGGATTGTATAAGGTTTATTCCAAATAATATTATTTACTAGCCGCTTGTTAATTTAGACCGTAGGTCGTTGGGCGGTGTTATATCCTTAGGTGATTCGAATGTAAACATTCATGGACTGAATTTGAGTATCTCTGTACTTGAAGTATTAATTTAATCTGATTCAATATTTTACTCTGATATTGGTACAAACAGTAGCTCCCAGGGCAAAATGAGAATTTCATTAAATTTTAACCAAATTTCATAATTTTCAGTTTAGGTTTTAACCGAAACACATTAATATGTAATTATGACTTTTGAAATTGGATCCTTATATCCGGTTAGCTGGTATTTCCTGCCAGCTTTATATATTTATAATATTTCTATAAACTCGTATATTTCATAGTGAATCATACACCTGTGTGGACTTCATACGTATTTGTCATGTTTTGTACTTCTGGTGAAATCTTGAAATGAACTTATAACAGAATGATAAATAGGCCGTGAACGTACGAGTAAACTTGCAGGTTTTATTAGTAAATTCATTTATACGTATTTCTATTCAACTCCTTTTATTTCTATAGAATTTCTTAGGAAACGTAACATCAAACGAAACATGACGCCTGTAATCCCCGAAGGGGTAAGGAAAGGGATGTAGTACAGCCCCACGTTTCATCAATTACGCTTAATTCGCATGGAATAGGTGGTGAGCCTATTGCTATACACTGAGCAGAGATCCAAACTCCAAATAACTACTAGAAGTTCTTATTTAGAATAATGCGAAAGTACCCGACCCGGGATTTGAACTCAGGACCTCCTGATCCTCAGTCGCGCTTGCAACCGCTCGACCAACGAGGCACGCCTTTGGAAACTTATTATTAAATAGTGTTCTGGTTGCTATTCTCATTGTAATTCAGAACTTATTTCATCAGAAGGTTTTAATAAATAATACACTTAGAAAAAAATTTGGCAGGCGAAAACTCTGAGCACGATTCTACTTTGGACCAACACTCCAAACCGATATTCAAAGATTCTAATGGATCGTAACTTGCAATGGTCATTAAACAGTCGAAGCTGCATTTCGGCCGTAACCTTTTATTATCACATAACGCTTTCTCGTTTGTCTTTCTCCTATCGAATTAATGTCTGTTGTTAAAGTGACGCAAATCCCCGGTCAGTAAACAGGGGATGCTTTTGGAAAAGCTCTAATCTCGTTACGATGTAGGTTATTAGGTCAGAAGGGTCAAGCGCGTGTGGCAGCAAGCTGCCCACGGAGACTTCACAACTGACACCCGCTGCGCTGAACTAGAGCGGGGATTCTAGACTAATTATGTTTTTGGTAACTATGAAGGAACTAGCGTCAATTCAGGTAATTGTCATTATCAAGCCGAAAACGAAACCGATGGTGGCAGAACTTTTGTTAGCCCTTTTTCCCGGAAAACCACTGCATCTATTTATACCGTCAGCAGCCTCCTATTTTTTCCCATCCCGCTTTGCAAAGTTCTTGTGAGTAAGAAGGCCTCTGCAACGAATCAAGATTTACTCACATGCTTATTCGCGGAAACTTAAATTGTCTTCATTAATTTTTTGCATTGAATAATACCGTATTAGTTGCAAGTTTTCCTAGAAATATCATAAATCATCGAAGTAATACAGTTGAGACTGACTTTAGGTGATGTAAAAGTGAAGGGATGACCAAAAGTGAGTTGAGCTGTACCATGTAACATGAAACATTAAAATTACATTAATGTTGCTTTCTTCTTTTAATTTCGTAGTAATGTATTTAAATAGCTCCGTTTTTCGTCACTAGTACGACAAGTCTTCGCCCCAACGTGTAATTGGAGCGAGAAATCCGAGCCTGCCGAGATATAAAAACAAGATGCGATGAAGACCACGACGAATGTTGTTTTACATAATGATAATATGAGTCACTAGTGCACAGAAGTCTATAAAACCACCTGAACATATCCAATATTCATATTACATACAATAATTTTATTCGTTTCTTTCTCTTTGATATGACCATATACCTTAGAAGCTAAGGAACAGTACCATAAATGAAATCACATAGTAATTATTAATTAAGCCTAAGTACCTATGTATATTAAGTAAATTTTGTTTAAAATAGAAAACTCAAAATTAATAACAGTAATCAAATTTTTGTTAGAGATAAGAATCCAATTTTTTTAGTATTTAAGTTTTTGCGTAAAACTAATGTTATTAAAAATTTAACTAATAGAAATGTAAAAGAATAAAACATAACTTTCGAAAAGCTGTAACTCAAATCAAATGAAATTAAAATTTAAATTCTAATAATACAATTTAAATTAAAAATAAACTGATCATTTAAATATGATATCATATATTATGTCATATATTAATGTCTCATGCTCGTACAATTTTGCCGACATCGTATTTACTACCCACCTTACTGTTGTAGAAAAAACAATCAATGGATGTTTAATGATATACCCAGCTGCCATAGTATTACGTACCCACAACACGCTGTTTAGAACCGCAGTTAACGGCCGAAGTTGGTACAACAGTAATTTTGGTTTGTGTCTACAGCCCCGCTCGCGGTCGGTCGCATACTCGTATATCGTACGCGGTAGTAGCCACTTGTACCTGTCATCTGCTCTTTTGGACTTTATTCAAATAAAAATAACGTTTATAATTCTCGAAAGGATATTTGGAAAAGTATTACCTTTTCTAAGGTAAATGTCAAAATTGTATTTAACGGACCATCTAATTTGTATAAAATAAAAAATGTGAGCCGTCATGGGACGCCTGGCAGATGTGAAACATCGTGTGTGTACAAATAATATGCCTAAAAGATAA
>DWME01009370.1:0-10964 GCA_018244795.1 Parelbella ahira ahira | reverse complement strand
GAAAGTCATATGTAAGGTTCCTTCCACCTCAAGTGCAGTTGTTTGATCATAAGTAATTTCATCACATGACCATTTCATTAATAATGTGTGGTATAAATGATATTTACTATTTCTGTTGCGTCTGTGATTAAAATATATCATGTGCTTTTTATTTATCAGGTATCAATCACTGTTCTGTAAAATCAATTGTTAAAAATGTTTTATTTTTCTCAATTTGGGATAATATTGTACCACAACAAGATCTACTTCTTCATATAATTTTTAATATGGACACAAAAATTTGTTTCCTAAAATCTAATTTATTGAATATAACTAATATCTTGTTTATTAAATATTTTTATGAAGCCAATAACTTTAAATAAAAAGAATAGACAGTCTATTACTTTCACCATTATCTAACTTACTGAAGTACCTACTGTAGCTTTTTTTGTGTTGCAATTTGAAAATGATTAATTATTAGAAAGGCAATGCTTGAAAAAAAAAGCAGTGTTGTATACTACAATATGTAAAATGTGTTTTCATAAAAATAAATATTTTCTGAGGTGAGACTAAACTGAAAATTTTTGTGATGTAAAAGACGTTGTTAGATTTAGATAGGTTTTCAAAGGCAAGAAAACAACATGTTATACTCAAAACCTAGTCATACGCTTAAAAGACGTACATACACAACTTCACGCCAGGATCTTTGTGGGGTAAATGGTGAGCACCAATTAACAAAAATCTATATCATTACATGCCTGCCACAATTTTTCAAAAGGTATTCATCACTCTCCATATACATACAGGTCGGGAAAAACTGTAAAAAGACTTAGTGATAAAAAATGGACATTGTTAGACACTTGAAGCCAATTCTGTACATGGAATGGGGAGAATGACTCTCAACTTTATGTCCTCCAATATAATTATGTAAATAAATAACATTACTTGATTTGTAAGATAATAACAGATGTCATCACCATTACTATTAGTACCCTATGTACTTATAAATAAAAACGTAATGAATACCAAAGTGAAAAATTACCCCGAAATATTTAGCTATTTTATTACAATATTTAAACTATTATACATACCTTGCAATGGTAACACTAGAGTAACCTTTCGAAGTGGAGGATGTAGAGTAAGCAATTTAAATAATAAAAGATGTGTAAAACTTAAATTCCAAATGCAAATAACGCCACGGCCATTGTTCCGGGTCAGTCGAGTGAAAACCGGATAATGCGTTTCCTTTACATTCCGCCGTATGCCAAATAATGCGGAACTTTTATATCGGATTTAGTTACAGTTACGGAGCTCCAAAAGTTTTATATTGTTTCCCGTAAAAAAACAAAAGTTATCAAGTTGTTGAGTTTCATTATTTCCAACTTAGGTATAAATTGTATTTACGATCAGCTAAATAGAATGACATTTGCTAAGTAATACGGCAAGAAGCAGTGATAGCCTAGTAGTTAAGATTTCAGTCTCTCACTCCGGGAAGCTGGGTTCAGATCCATGGCACGCACCTCTTTACAAAAGTACGTATCAAGTTTAAGTATCACTTACTAATGGCGAAGGAAAACATAGTAAGAAAACCTGCACACCTCAGAATTTATAAAAAAAGTGAAATAAATGGGTCTTTTTTTTGCGGCGAGAAAGTATTCTTGCAACGGCTGGAACGAAGTTCTTCAGATCAAGATTCTTTGGTATATTTTTGTTTTGTGATGACATATACGTTTTATATGTATGTATTATGATTACACAATTGACATATTTGAACGCCCTAATGGCATTACCGTTTTTTTAAATGATATGTACATAATAGCATATAAAATTCAAATTAAAAAGAGCAGAGACAGCTACTCAGACTGGCGTTACAGACGTGACGTTACGCCTGTATTAGCACTTAGCGTAGCAATGAATGTTCGATTTATGATTCTCCGAATAAGATGTGTGTGAAATTTTAATAACTTTTTATTTAATTAAGTAAACCAACCGAGTCGAGACCATATTATCGGGATACGAATAAATCGCCGGCGCTTCATCCATTGAAAGATTAGACGAGAGTATTACAAAAGAATGAAAAATAAAAATCAATATAGATGTTTAGAAATGGTTTTATTTTATTATTACGGTCTTATGTTTTATGTATATGTACAAACAAACTATAATAGATTATCAGTTTTTATTCTGAAATGAGAAATAATTAGCAATTCAATTACATGTCGTCGAAGGCAGCTAATCGATACAAAACGATCAATGTCTAAACATACACTGATTATGCTTAAGTCTTAACTTAAAAATACATCTGTGTGAATTTAAATCTTACCATAAATTTGACATCAATTATACTATACCACAGTAAGGAATGGAAAAAATTTAAGTTCAGAAAAAAAAATTAAATCACACTCGATCTTCAGTAAGCACGCGGGATCGAATCAACGGTTTCAGACGACACCACGACCGGTAGAAACTTATCACGAACATATACGCACGCACACACGTCCACTCTCTCACTCACGCCGAGTCGATACAACGCTAACCTAGACTGAATTACCACACTATGTCGTACAGCTAAAGCCGCCGCCGCCGCGAGCTCGAGCGTCGCACTAGGTACGCATACCTACAACTGTCATACGGTCAGTCTTACGAGAGGGCGCGTGGCGGCGGGCGGCGAGGACCACGCCGGCTCTTCACTTCTTAGCGTTCTTCTTAGGCGACGCGGCCTTGCCTTTGGCATTGTTTGAAATTTTCGCCTTCTTGCCCTTGGGCTCTCCCTCTTCATCATCCTCGTCCTGCGTCAAACATTACCATATAATTGTATACACTCAGATAAATCTCACATGGCAGCTACAAATGCATAAAAAAGGGCCCTAGTGAGGAGTTATTTTCAAAGAAAAATGAGGAATAAATAAACTAAAAACAGGAAACTGAAAAACATGGAAAACTACATGAACATGAGCAAGTCTACACTAATGTAAACAAGCTATCAGAAGGTAAAGGGAATGTGAATGAGTACAGAAAACCACCAGCCAATGGATTGAGATTAAATCCTCAACATTGTCTAATTTTGATGAGCAATTTCTTGTGACATGGGCTCACTTTTACTTAAAATGACAGTCTAAACAAAAAAATAAAAATTATAATTTGTAATTTCGACTTAGCTGCTCATTAACTGTCATTTGGCAGAATTGGACATATCATAGCCCTTTTCCCTCTGTTAGACGTCTAAATGATCCATTCATTTTACACAGTAATTTGTTATTAGTTGAAGGTTTTCAGTACCTCATTCGTCTTGCGCTTGCCTGCTGACGCTTTCCTTTTATTCTCATCTTCCTGCAAATTTAGTAATCTACTGGATAACTGGGCAAAATACAGTTTCTGATGTACAATGAATACTCTATTACATATTATACACAACCTTGACATTTAGATACATTATTATTTCACTAATAAAATCAATCATGAGCATAACATCAATATAAATTCAAAAAGCTTGCACACCTACACTCATTACAGAGAATGTGTTAATATTGCTTAACTTCATCAATACCTTTAAAAAAAAACTTTTATGCTAACCTTAAACTGGGAATCATCACCCTCTTCTTCGTCAAGCATTTCTTCTTCCATCTCCTCTAAATCTTCGAACTCCTCTACCAAAGCGCCAAGTAGATGCTGACCAATCAAGTGCACTGGTCCAGAGCCCTGTATAAAGTAAATTCATATTAAAATATAGCTCCTATTATATGGGTTAATGAGTTGCGAAAATTTATTCAGACAAATGCCTCAAAAAATCATTATAGGATAGTGCAACATCAAAACGATATGGCACACCCATCAAGAACACATTGGATGTTTTATCATCATAATTTTTTTTTACTAAAACCAAACAGTACCAAGATATTTTTCAACATATAGCACCAATATATCAGTTTCTTTAGATAGAACTGCAATATTATGGAAACACTTGTGTAAAAAATAATTACATATAACCTAAAATTTGAAATGAGAATATATATAGCATGTCGCTTGTAAAAATAGTGACTTGATTACAAATACAGTTTCAGTACCTGTACAAGAGTGAATGTTACAGGAGCATCAGGAAACTCAATGTCAAGACGAGCATGTCTTGTTTCTCCCACCTTCAGAATGGCTACTGGAATCTTAATTGTATCCTGCAGGCACATAGTCTCCACCTGGATACCACAACAGACAATTATTTAGTACCTCTATGAATCATAACAAGATATTCAGTAGTTATAAATGACTATCAGCATGGACTTAAGTATCAATCAGACAAATGCCTCAAACAATCATTATATATGGTGTACAACATTAGAACAATACTGCCACACCTTTCAATTTGCTTTTGGTTTTGCATCATCATATTGATACTCTCTGCCTCATTTTTCATTACTTCCTAAATGACATCAGCATTTACATACATTCTTTTGTTTCTGGTGCAGCAGTCTATCGGACATATCACATTAGCAGTGTGAATGGGGCAATGGAGAAATGGATATTACTTCGAGATCTTAAGACTAAGTTGTCATTGGTTATTATTAAATTACAATAATACATTTGGTGTCACATATTTTTTTGTTTTCATTATCAGTTTTAGCACCTAGAGATTTACAAGTAGTTTTTTAATATATCATTTTGATCAAACTTAAAATTGCAAAATATTAAGAATGTCAGAGTGCATGAGTGAGGCCCCCAAAATAAATCTTGTTTTTTTTTGAAGTGGAGAGACTGGTAAAAGAACAGACTAGAGTCAAATGGCCGCTGTTATCTTGGACTCACATGGGACATTCATGCTAGTAAAACTATTGTTATTACTATTGCAGTAATAGCAACTATTATCCAGTTTAATAAAACTGCAGTTGGTATATTTAATATCTATCCTACATGTTGCTAGTTCATGAATTCAGTCAAGTTTTACATGTTACATTTAGCCTTACTCATATCTGTATATTATGAAATAACATCATTTGGAACACAAAGGTCAATGAATATGTCTATAACAAGAAAACATCAGCAATGAACACTTGATATACAAAATTAATGTTGAGTTTAATATGAATAAAGCACACATGCTTTAAGGTTGGTTTTTTTTCTTTAATTCACGTAAACCTTCGTCAAGATCCTAGGGGCGATTAGTCTATTTAGTGAATAGAGCAATGTACACTAGCTAGGGTTATGTGTAAATCAAATTTCGCATTAGTGTGAGTTTGCATAAATAAGTGTGGGAAATTGCTGTCACCTGGACAACGTTGAGCTCGTCGGGCTTGGCATCGGGACCGAGCAGCGCTTGGCGGATTAAAAGCTTGTTACTGCGCGGGTACTCAGCCTTCGCCTCCGGATCCCACGTCTCCGTGGGGTGTGACGTTGAGAGTGTGACACCTGAAACATTGTTATAAAAACGTCTACATTTCTACAATACATAAACACTAGCTGTGGACCCCGTTACTAGATACACCAACTCCCAAGCACCGATCGTGTAAACATTAACTTGACCGTCTGCGTATGTAACAACATCTCGAGAGAATGGGCCTACAGACGCTTGGACGCCATACTTTCAAATTACCCGCCTCACTGACATACTCGGCATAACGCACAATCGCAATTTACCGCGCCCGTTGACTTGATCGATAACAATTATCTTACTATAACACCTTAGTGACTCAAACATGGTATAACGCCCTTCATCGACAGCTCAATATACGTATTACGTACAGGATTCCGATGAAGTACAACGAAAATGGCGGCAAGGTTGTACATGTTTTAACTAAAAATATTAGCAGATATCCCTCAATATTGTAAGCCGACATAACGTCTCAAATATTTTAATGCTAATATTAGAATAAAACTGGAAATTTCACTCCTATAAAATGGCGAAGTAGCCGGGTGTCAAACCTGACGCTAAGTTCACAAACGATTTAATGAACAAAGTACAGTTCTATAATAACAAATAATATTAAAAACGTATACACGATGTACACAAGACATATACGTACCGTAGAAATATTCGTCAGACATGGTGATTTCACTAATTTATTGAGATTTTTGCGACACGTTCACGTGCGATGCCGGCGCACACAAATCTGAAACCAATGTTGCCATTCGCTTGTACACAACAAAACTTGGTGGCAAATTTTGACAGCACCAGTGCAAAAAATACATTTGAACTTTAAATATTTAATTTTTAATGTTTTTTTTACTTAGTCGCTAATAATACTATAACACAATAAGAAAATATATAATTTTTTATTGTCGGTTTTCTGTTATACATAAGTCTGATAAAGGTTAAGCGAAGTATTTTTCTTTTCAATTTTGCTCTCGCGTCAAGTTATAGTAATAATAGAATATTAATAATGCTAAAGTAGCGGAGAATTTGACATATTTCAACAATTATTAACGGATTTAATCCATAGCTAACAAAATAGGCTTGTTACTTTAATTCAGGACTAATAAGTATTAACAATTCAAAGATAATTGTGTTAAAATATTAATCTAGTTAAAAATAACTGAACACATGAATTATAATATAATGTATTTTGTAGAATTGTTATATTTTTAGACTAGGTTATTATGTTATTAAGTTTTTTAATATTGTATTGTCACAATTAACCAATTTGTTATAATACGTCACAAGTTTGGGATCTTATTGTACCTGAAAATATGTTTACTGCTTCTATAAAAATAAATCGTTAAATCGTATTGCAGGCAATGCAGACACGCAAATATAACACAATATTAGTTTCACTTTTTTTTAATCCACCTAGATTTATGAAAATATAAAAATTCTTTAAAAACGGTAACACTGATATGTATTTCAAGGCTGCAATCTATGATGTATACCTCTAATATATTGTATACTTTTAGCTACCATAGTGCGAAAGTTATCAATCATGCAAGTAATTAAGACTTGCAGTAAGTACATCAGAATAGTAGGAATATCGATAAAACATAAGTGTATTTTTTATATAAAAATAAACACACTTATGTATTACTTAATAAGTTACTGAACAACTGATTAAAATACCTAGTACAAACGGAATTAAACTATTTGATGATTGCTTTGTTCGCAATTGCACCCAAATACACTAGGCAGTCTAGGCACGTGTAACGCCAGTGAGATGTATTTGACATTATCATAAGCAGTATTTGCATAAATGAAAATGCTCTCTTTTCCCTATATATTTAACCGCCTGTTACCGTAAAAATAATGTTTTGCTCAACATGTTAGCTGTAACTTCACAGTCGTATACAAATTTTGCATGTAATGTAAAATCTGATTTTTACGGTTTTTATTTATTCCGTTATTACAAAAAACAATAACGTATGAACCCCAACTCGCATGTCGAGAGTGGCCATTATACGAAAAACCCTTTATAGAAAGCTGTGTCCAGTGAATAGAGACAGGCTGATGATGTATCATGTATTCTTATAAATATGTAGCATTTAACACGACCAGTGCTAAGTGAATATTTACACATGTGTAGTGTGTATACCTCATAGAAGTATTTTCTATAGAGCAGGGAGGCGGACCGCTGCCTGTAAGTGGCAACGTCCGACGGTTAGAAAGAGAAAAACGATCACAATACCCTTACTATCTCTCTCTGACTATCTACTATCTATTTAAATTCTGACCTATGCACAGCAAAAGAACAGCTTGTTTTTCAAGTATTGAACTCACGCTAGCGCTACATGTGCGTGCGCGAGTAGAAAGAGACAGATAGGTATCCTAGTCCTTTGCTTTCTCTTTTTTTCGATGGACACATTGTAAGCTGGCTTCTTACTCTAAGTTTATTAATTCTATGAAAAAATTGACATTATATTGGCAAAAGCAAATATTTTTTCAGATCATTGTGAATGTAACTGTTTTATGTAAATAATCAATTAATCAAATAAATTTCGCAGTCTATCTTCTTTTAATAGCCGCGGCCGGTCCCTTTTTTATAATAAAAATAAAATTAGGGTTTATTTTAAAAAGTGGCCTTGCAATATTATAGTATTTTACATTTTTTCTAATATTATTATGAAGAGCAAAAACAAAATTGCGAATTATTTCCTATAATGGAACGTTATTCGCAAAGACGCCATTTTGAAAATATTTATAAGAAGTTGAGAGTTTATTGGTGAAAAATGTTGGTTTTGTTCTATTATTGGTTAAAATATCTGAAGGTAATGATGATCAACCAATACCTAGTTATAAAATTTTCATTTCATTGATGCAAGATGTAGTGTTGCTGCCTCTTATTTCTGGCTGACACAAATTTATTTGTCAAAATACCGTATAAACTTAATTGCCTTTATCTCCGTTGTTTCTCTAAGTTTTCTCCCGTCGCCCCAGTTTGTTTCATCCGTCTCATATGTGTGTAATCGAGTAATTAAGTGTAGTTTTCAGCTCAATAAACGTTTCTTCAATCGTCGTAGGAAACAGCGAGCACTATTTCTGTGATAGAGAGTGAGTGAATTGTATCGCTTTAGTTCCCGTTCTTGACCTTACGCCGTTGATGCTTTGATGCAGTTTTATGTTGTGTAACGACGCCAAAATTCGCGGTTGAGTGATGCCAAGTGAGCGTCGCGTCGTCTGAACGTCGATCGTCGAATAGTTTAAGCAGTTTGCCTGTCAAAAATTCCAATAAGAATTCCGCTAGTGAAAATTGCTTATCGTTGCACTTTCCGCGATGTCAAACGCGTAAGTAGATTAAGACACAGAGCGCGTTACTGCATTATTGTTGAAATGAATTGATAATATTTTTTTTATAGGTGAGGGAGACGGTATTGTAGCTCAGTGTCGCGAGCGTACGGAGGTCGCGTACACCTGTGTAAATAAGATTAAGGAGGGAATCTCGTACGATGAAAAGGTCTTAGCAGTGTGAGGGACAGTGTGACACACATGATATAGTGCATGGTACAATGAGCGAAGAGGCTGCGAGCGATGGCAGCAAGAAGAGTCCTTCGGTGGGTGCAGCGGCGACGGGGCTGGTGGGTGCCGAGTGCGCTGCGGTCGACACCTCAACTAACATTACCAACACTCAGGTACTGTTACTAATAGAAATTAACGTACTTAAACACGGTATTGCAGTGAAGGGCTACAATCTAATACAAAATATTTTTAATTACCAACAATTTTCAACTTGAATTGTATACATTCAAAGTGAGAATGTATTATGTTTGAATAATTTGCAAACCATCTGATTCATGCAATAAGTGAAAGCTTTTGTAACATTTACTATTGTATAACATTATTAAATACACTTTGATTGTTAATAATTAACACACCACTCTAGATATAGGGATGTACATATATCAGCTGTGGGTGGCAGGTTTTGTGGTTTGATCATAAATGAACTATTTGAACTCAATTGTAACTAACAAAATTGGTCTATAGTTATATAAATTAAGTAACATTGAAACTATTTGGTTTACTAGTAATTAATGAGTATTGGACTTGAGGTCAAATTAATTAACATGAGATAAGTTCACAAGTTACAAAGATTTCATTGTTGTCACAAATTTATTATCATTTTATTTTTGCTAAATGATAAAAATGTGTTAACTACTTGAGCTTATTCATCTCATATAACTAACAAGCTGTTGTCAGTAGTTTTGCTTACACACATTTAACTATATAAGAAATAATGCCATCTCTTTCTTACAATGATTTTAGAATCATGTTGAGGAATATTTTTACAAAATGTAGATTGTTTCACTAAAGGAATATATTTTCTTTAAACACATTTCACTTTGCTATTGCACTCCATATGAACAATGTTTGACATACTGTTAGATAAAAAAATAATAATAAATGATAATGTGATGTATGTAGTATAATATGCTATATTTTATTGTTTATTAATTCCAAGAAGTGTATGTATGAATATTCATACAAATTTATGGCTATTGACACATATTAACATTTTCACCTTTGTAAGTTTAATATTATATAAAATTAGAACTAATCAATCACAATATTACATTAATTTATTACATGCCAGTAGTGTATAGCTAATACATGACTACATTCAATTAAATACCTGTTGATATATACAAAAAAATTACATGAAATTTATGAAATGCAAATACCTATGATTTGTCTGTGTTGTTTTTGATATGAATCTGGTAATATTTTATTGACAGAGAAAAAAAAAGAAAAATACTGAAGGTAAAAATATATTATATTGCTCTTACAAATCACAATGATTTGTATTTGATGAGGATACTATGTTCTAAAATTCAGAAGTGTTATTAGTATTTGTTTTCATTGCCAATAAATTTGTTATGTGTATGTAGTTATATGTAAAATAGTCTAATCTAGAAGCGGCGTAAAGTCAGACAACTTTGTATGAAGTACAAATATATCATTGAGTAAAATAGATCAAAAATTCTCTCCTAATACATACAGTTGTCAGCTAACATTTTATGAGAACAGTTGAAAGGCAATCAAAATTTATGTTAAGCAAGTATTTTATAACAATTTCTAAAGCACATAGAGAACCAATAAAGAGGAACAAAATCTGAGGCAGTATTTCATTATTTTTATCCAAGGTATTTTTTCACCAATTTTTACCAAGAATCTACAACTTTTAAAACTTTCTTGGAGTTCTTGCATAAATCATATGGAACATAAATAATGTTGCTAAAGTTTTCAGTCCAATATATGTGTTATTCATAATATAATATTAATTATCAGGAATTTGTTATGCATACTTTATCACACACTTCCATTTTTTAAAACGAAACGAAACACACTAAAATATTTTGTCTCAAAAAAAAGACTAGGGCCTTAACCCTCTCAATATAAGAGGATATCCATATTCCAACAGTGGAATAACAAAAGGGTTGATTATTATTATTATTTATTTAATTAAAAATTTGTTATCAGTTTAATATTGAGTGTTAGCAAATAATAAGCAGTGGTAGCCTAGTGGTTAAGAATTCAGCCTCTCATTCCGGGGGTCCTGGGTTCGAATCCATGGCGC
>DWME01009369.1:0-10967 GCA_018244795.1 Parelbella ahira ahira | reverse complement strand
ATGACGCAGCTTACCTAGGCACTGGTACAAGCCTTGGCCACCGACGGGTAACAGCGTAGGTAGTGCGAGTTGCCGCGCTTTGCGATCCCCAACCAGCGAGCCCAGCATAGAGATTATGAGCAAAAACCCTTCAGAGGAGGCCTATGTTCAGAAATTGAATTAGACAAGCTGGTGATGATGAAGATGATGAGAAACGCAATAATGTAGACACGGTAATTTGTTAACATAACGCACATATTAAACAATAAGATAGCACATTAGAGGGATATTCTGAATCTGGTTAACAGTAAATGAACAAGCACATTATATATTCCAATGCTCATAGTGTCATTCGAAATATTATCTGCCTAGGGGTAACCACATATGGGTACCGATTCATTTGGTTGGCGGTTTGTGTAGAGTACGTAATAATTGTTTTCCATGCCGAAACTGCGGTTTATTAATACATAGGGGATTAGTTACATGCAGTCTTTCATTATTGATCATTTAAATCATTTTATCTTTGTTTTATTTTTCTACAATATAGTAGCTACAAGAATAGGTATAATCGTGTAATAGTATCTTTTACTAGAGTCCCAGCTGACGGCTGTCACTTGTATACGTATATCTGTAAGCGACCTCGAGTAGGACTTATAGGAATAGGATCTTAGGAATAGGACTGTTAGTGTCACTTAATCTACTTAGTATTAGTTAATAGTAAAATTATTTAGCTTAAATAGATAAGAAAACTGAAGGAACAGGGATTATTGGCATAATTATACCGGTAAGCATATGTTAGTATTAGTGCAGTTGGGAATAATATGTGTCCTAATATAGTCTCAGGAAAACAAATGCATCTCTAGTATACAACTGTCCCGCACGACTACAGCCGTAACCGATCGAAATACATATTGGTAATATAACAAGTCGTGTTCCTCGCCTCGCATTTCATGGTGAGACATACATATAACGTAACTGGCGAAACATGAAAGCGCGCTACTTTCATATGTCAACTATCCGGGAATTACCAGCGCGATGTTATATTATAATAAAAATTCCTTCACCGTGAAAATACCTTCATGCAGTGTCCCCTGTAAAGAAGGCAGAGAGCACCGACCACCAAATATCTATATTCTTACAGACCGAACGTGGTCCTTCTACATTCATAATTCTCTTAGAAGCAATGGGTGTGGACGTTGAGTTAATTGACAGATGTTGAATAAGTCGAGAAAGCACTGACTATTTCGTGGCGCAGTGTGTGCCAGCTCGCGGCAGATGTACAGACGTCAAAGGCGACGAATGAATCCATTGGCAGCCGCCGGCGCGCGTCGTCGTGCGGTTATCTGATAGACAGCTCTGACGGACAGCGATGTCGTTTAGGAACAATAAACTATCTAACGCCGTTCCGCTGTATGTTTGTTTGAAATTGTTTTTTCAAATTATATTGGATTCGAGGATTGCTTTCAGAAAAAAAATCGTTTACTACATACATTATAGGTTATGTTAAATTGAGCTTAAAAATTAGCTTAGAAAGAGTTATAGTATGATACTCGTGTATATTATATATTCATGCCCATACTGGTCATGCTTTTAATGTTTTAAATATTATTATGAATGTGTATTCCCGTGTACGAACTTTATTGTTGTGATTTTAGTGGGTACATGCCAGTTAAATCAGCTTGTTATAGCATACATAACGTACATTTACTTATTAATATAATAACACTTTAATGAACATATAAAATTGAATATCAAAATGATTGTTATTATGTGTTATCTTTATGAAATAGGGAATAAAAATTTTCGTCTCATAGGTATTATCATCCATCATCCATCATCATTAACCTCAAAAAAGCATGCTAATACAAGAGAAATGACGCAAATAAATGCATTCATATTAAAACGCTACAGTGCGACGTTTTAAAAAGGAATTGCATTGCACTGCATCGTTTATAACCCGTTAATCTGAATTAAAACCCACAAGCTAATTACAATGTAAAAAGACCAATTATTTTAGGAGAAATGTTCAGCGCTGTCCTATGTAAGCCGAAGGCTGGTGCATGTCGTGTATTCGTACCTCAAAACAAAGGTATTGCTTCTAACAATAATGACTTAACTCTTATTTTTGTAATTATATTTTGTAAAATAATTAGATAAACCTAGTAAACAAACTGCGGCTGGACATCTATCCTGTATACCGATGGCACGGAAGTAGATACACATATCTGTTTTGGTTAAATATAATGTTAAATATGTTTCCAGGAAATGTTATAGAATTATACCAATATGTACGGTGGCTAAAATACACTGGAAATTACAATAAAACACTTGAAAAATACATAAAAGTAATTCTTTTAGGGTTATTTTATATTACATTCGTATTTATCATTACATATTATTTATCATTAATATATATCATTAATGGTAATGACAAAAGTAGAGGTAGTAAAAAACGATAATATTTCTTATCAATATGTACACAGAGGAGTCATAGTCTTTATGTTAAAGTGACTAGATTAGACATCACCGGTTTTTATAAAATATAGAACAGTAATATAATATTACAAAAAGAATAAAAGGGTACATCTATTAGACAATTTTCTTATTAATTATTTCATAATACATTATACAAAGATTTTATATCAGCTGTAGATATGTCTTAACAACTATAGCCTCAAGGTAGGCGTTATGAAGGCTAAAAGATCAAAAAATTCATTATTCTTACAACCATCCAGCTGAACATCGAACCCGGGACTCCGGACAGAGAAGCAGGTTGCCTGATATGTCAAGTACATCATCCTAATCATGAACCCGTTTCCGCCCACAACTGGACACAGGCCTCTCTAATAACAGGCCAGTCTGTTCGACCTTCAGCTCCTCGTTAACAAACGACTATTAATCTTAGTTCAATTAGGAATTATTACAGCTAAACCTAATATAGTTTTCACTCACTAAACAAACAACGTACAATATGCCACGATCAGCTCCACAGATACTCGCTACGAACATGCGGTGGCACAGTTTCACACAAATTGCTTCATAACAAGTACGTCTTCGTGTTTCTCTTGTACGATTCGTTTTCACGGAATCGATGTCTTCACTCTGTAGAGGAAAGATTTCATTTTATTTCTGCTATGAAAACTTTGAGTACAACCGAATAAAAGATATTGGGAGAGATAACTACTGAGTCTCTAGTTCTGTCTTCTCCATAATACTTGAGTTCCTAACACCCTAATACCTAATACCTCATATTGCAGCCTCCAGATCTCTGTCCAATCTCAAACAGTAATAAAAATCTTCAGGTTCACGTGTTTAATGCGATGTTTGAGGATTGAATTGAGAACTGCTTTGTGCCCGAATTTGTCTGTCCATATATCTCTGCTATAGTGCAGCTCCAGCAGGATAGGTTATTTGCTTCGAACCAGATGAGACCGACGTAAGGTAAATTTATATAGCAAAAGCGATTTGTTGAAATTGGTTTTGACTGCCTCTGTGACCGAGTGGTTGTAAGCGCAACTGTTGATCGAGTAATACTGGGTTCGATCGAAAAATGTTTATAGAAAGTAAAATAGCGGAATAATGACGATCGTAATGTACACAAGCATTGCTTCCGACCTGGCAACGCAAACACAGTTTAATACAGTTTCTTATATTCCTATTTACTAGACACCGTTTTGTTATTGTTACGGACGTGAATCAAAAAGCCAGTGGTAAAAAAGTTAAGAATGAATCTGTACACGCGCATGCACGTGCACACATATGCACTCGTACAATCATACGCACACACATATGTACTCGTACATTCATACGCACACACACACGTATACTCGGCCGCTTTTACAGAGGCATACGTACACTCGCGCGCACTCTTATACTCATGTACATGTACATTTTTTGTGATTAGAAATTTTAATTATTTTGCCATATACAGTTATAAAGTTGAGTTCTACGATGACAAATTACAGGTACACCGAAGTGGAAAATTAGCCTCACGGCACCGTGTCTCGTGTCAGCGCACCTCGACAGTGATGCTGAAAGGCGTTTTCAATTAAGAATTCCGTTCTTCTGACAACGAATCAGCTCAAAGGACGCCTTTATTGAATTCTCAGTTTGATATCGTAATAAAACTAAAGCTGCTATCAAATATTAGCATGAAATTGATTAGATTAACGTGTATTACTTATAATTTTTAAGGTCGTCGGTCCAACGGGGCGGAGCCGGAGGGCGACCATCAGTATATCTGCCAATTGGCGATGTCCACTCGAGAGGTTTAAAGGCTGATGTAATGATGAGTTATAATTTATGTGTCACGAAATTATTATGCTGATTATTATTATGCTGATGATGATGATAATATATTTTTATAGTAATTTTGAAAATTAAGATAACAATAAGTAAGTACTCGTACTTATTTTTCGATTTCGGTTAAAAAGAAAAATACGTACAAATGACAGGTTATTTCATTCTTTATAATGGATGATAACAATGAAAGTACAAGAGAATAGATTAGAAAACCGAAGACCTACGCGACGATCATAGCAAACCTCCGAGCGACCGGAAATAGGTGTCAGAGCTGCAATTCACCGGCAGTTGAACGCTAGCGGTCGGGATTAACAGTTGGCAAGATAATGGAAACACTATCCTCAGTAGCGAGAAAACAATTGAGAAGAGAGAGCTACAATATTGAACACAAAAATAATGGCAATGTTATGTTCAACATTTTTTCTTTCTTGTCAAACATAGATACATATTGAAAACAATTTTTAAAAGAGCAGTATGAAAATATCCAGAAATCATATGTTCATATGATATTATGTGCGAATACTTAATGTTGACAGTTACATAGAATGTTGTAGCAGAGTAGGCGATGCGAGAAGCCGTGCTCTGCGGTGCCCAACACGCGTGCCCGGCGAGGGGCATTGTGGGCGAATACTCCTCAGGGGAGGTCTGGATCCAGCAGTTGACTTTGTCGGGCTGATGATGTGTGTAATTTATATTTCTACAATACCCTTCAGTTCCCGAATCGATATTTTTTTTGGTATATGTATTATGAGATTACAATATTATTGAGATAACAATCTCATCCAATAATGATAATGGGTTTAATTAAAGTTCACAGAGTAGCAACAACATTTCATTAATATTCAGTTACATCGCAATTAAAACTGACGGCTTCATTTCCAATTCCAATCTCAGAAGGAAATACAATTTAGTTTTGTTTCCCTTATTGCGAGTAATTGGAATTACCTACTCTTAGATGTTAGTATAGAAGAATCTTGCGTCAATTTTACTATTGAACAAAAAAAAACTAAGGGAATACGATATATGAATATTTATAAATATATCCATATGACAGTTATGTTAGATACTATCTCTTGTTGATGGTAATTGGAATACGATTCATTTAATTTATTTATTTTAAGAGAGACCGTTTACTTTTTTTGTTCTATTTTTAACCGGACATTGCAATTAATAATGAACTTGTATGGTCGTTAAAATCATTGTAATTTGTAAAGCCAAGTAGTAATAGAGAAATATGTAAGTACTGATAATTATATGCCATACGTACCCCTACCAATTCATTTTAAAACTAGTTCAAATAGTTACATTAGTACAATCAGTGGTATAGTATAAGGAGGTTTATGTATTAGTTGTTAATAGATATAAAAGGGAGTCGTTATAGGATACGCACGTGTTTAACCCGTCGGAATGCGAAGGTACCGGCGGCGGCCACCGATGGAGCCGCGACCTCCACATCATCTGCCTGAACGTCATCCGAAATTGCCGCGACATCGAACAGTACAGAACAAAATTGATTGCTCCATTCAGAAGCGCCAGAGCATCCATTAACTCCCCGAACAGATCATAGCACCGTTTGAAGAAACATCGCCCCAGTAACCCGCTCATAAGGCCCAAAATTCCTTGAGGCAACTCCGTCACCAGGAATAGCAATAACACCGCCACGAGCATTTTAGTTGTTCTATTCATTCTTTTGTCACCTTTACATTGACGCTTGACTGTCATGTCGCTGGTCGGGCACGCGTTGTATATTCTAATTTTCTTTTGATGCTCGTTCGCGCTGTACACCTCGCGTATCAGCCACAAACTGATGACGGTAAGTATACAACAGGGCAACAACTTTATTACGACCGCGTGAACCCAAAAGTTTATTTGGTACAGTTGACCTTCTTCATCCGAGTCCACGTGATACAGAATCATTGGCCCGTTCGGCTCCAAGACAACAGCTGTGTGGATATCGAATACCTGTTGAAAACAATCAATATGTCATTATGAATTAAACAATCTCATACTAAAACGTAACGAAAATAACATAGAGTTATATGTGAACCGAATCCGCAAATAAAACCTTGTATAATACGGGTCATTCTAGCTGGTAATTTTATCGCTTTACCCAACAAAAGAAAGTGAAAATCTATTTCGTCCGGGCTTAGATGATTAGTCCTTAATTCCACAACTACTATCGCGGAAAATTGAGCCTCGGCGGTCAACTCGGGAACGGTCGGTTTCTCATATGTTACGGGGTCGTATAAAAAGCGTTCCATTATCCACGATTCAGTAAAGTCATTCGGGTTTAAGGGAGGGTAAAAATTCGGAGTGGTACAGTCGACAAAAAATATTTTCGTCAGAAAACAACAAATTAGGGTTGAATGATGTTCAATCAATAAGAAAGATTATACATATACATATATTGACAACAGTTACCCCTTAGTATGAGCTCTAAGTAGCTTTTTAAAGAAAGAAGATAAAATATTTTAAGTAAAATTATATAGCACTTGAAACAACCACGCGACTGACGAGAATGTAAAACGTCTCAGTTTACATAAGCATTTTCTCTTTTGAAGAAATGTACTGCTCAAGGTAACTGATATGATATTGAACAATAATTTTCAATTGAATTGTTAGAGTAGAGAGCGCAGTAAAACAGTTTTATATTCTGTACATTTGATTCAGTTTTAAAATATAACTGAAGTAATCAAAATGAAATGAATTATCCGCCAGTTTCATATTCTATCAAATAAACTCTTCCGTTCAAGATTTTCTATTTATTTTTTATTGAACCAACTCTACTATAAGACGTCGATCGCTTCTAATATTAGTTTAAATAATTATGGTATAGTTTTCAGTTACATATTTATTTACACACACATGTACTGAATATACACGCTTGGCTGACTGAACTATTAACAATGATATACCTAAAATAAAAAGTAGTTTCTAATACTTTTGTTACTTACCATAAAAGTGGGTATACACAGGATAGGCGGTAGAAAAAAACTGCTCAATATAGCCGTGCTGCACCTCCGCTCGGTGCAAAGCACGTGATTCTTGTCCGAATATCTGTGGACAAAAGTCATCTTCATTACGCCCTAGTCGCAGATAAATCACAAGTTGCACAATGTTTGCGAAAATAAATTAAGTGTCTCCTCTTCATACTAATTACCTTGAGAAGAACAATTTGACTTTCTGAACTACACGAGTTTCAGTCAACTTCTTTAAGTGCTTTTTTAAGCTACAAAAGAACACTAAAGTTCAGTGTGAGGAGAACGGCACAACATTCAACTTAAGAGTTATAAAGTGTGACAATTTTGAGTAGATGTGTTTCTTCAAAAATTACATTAAGACATAACATCACGCCTATATCCCTGTAGTGTACAAGAGTATACGTCCACGTGTTGAGCGGTCCACTTTTAACCAGTTAATTTATACGTAACATGTAGTAGGGGATGAGTGTATTGCCATAGAGCGGGCACAAATCTAGACTTCGTGCTACTACTTGGACTTTCAATTCAGAAAAACACATATTAAATACATAACTGGCGAATAGTGCGACCTCTGTCTACCCCCACGGGGTAATACAGGTGTGGTGTTTTGTTAAATACATTAAAGTGCTCATATTAAACTACTTCATTATATTTTACTTCTGAGAGAAGAGATCTTACTTGATAGCAACATAACGCCAAACAGCGAGCGACAGTGTGAGACATATGGACGCCGTGTGGAAGATCTGTGCGAAGTGCATGTGGAACAGCAGGTACGCTGCCCACTTGTAGGGCATCTCGCGCTGACCCGGCAACACCTGGGAATAATGGGTTCACGTACATACATTGTACAATTTATTAATATGGTAGTGTAACCTCATCAGTAGACGATTGTGTACAGATTGTTACGAAAATACAGTTAAATATACATGTATATTTTTGTTAAATATGTATAGGTACATATAAATATATTGCTTTCATTAAAACAATCAGCACGATACTTCGCACGGTTGAATCCTCGTAAACATGTGCCATTTTCGTTTTAATATAACGTAATTACAAAGGGATTCTATTTAAAAAATGCGAATTGAGTTAAATTACACTTATTGTACGCATCCCTAAATTTCACATCAGGTCCAATTTGACCCATTTTCGAACTGAAAACGAGAATAGTAGAGTGTTGCCCTGGGTTTCCGACTTGGTTCATAACTTTTATATCCGAAATACGCGACATGTTTGAGTTAGTAATCTTAATAATCTTTAACATATATTTAGTACCTATTTATTTTATGGTATATAAAACCACCGTCGTGTTAAATCATATAGTTATTTATGTTGAACTGTGAAGAAAAATAGTGAGTGTAGAAAGTCCGAATTAAAAGGATTTTTATCAACCGGAAGTAAATATAGCTGGAAGACGATTGCTTTTCCTACAACACTTGGTGAATGCAGACTAAAAGTAATAGAATATTATGGAAACATTTTTAAGTAGATAAACAGAGCTTGTTTCAACTGTCAAAAGTTATCTTTTCGAATTAATTACTTGAAATTTTTCCAATTAATTACTGAAAATTCTTTCACGTCATTAATTGAACTTTTTCCAATTGATTACTTGAACTTTTTCCAGTTGATTACTTGAAACTTTTTCAATTCATTATTTGAAGTATTTCTATAGAACTTTTCAAAGTCATTACTAACCGGAAGTATATATTTAAACGTTAATGACCACTCGATTGTTTTTCCAATAACACTTAATTGTTGACTAAAACTAATATAAAATAAAAGCTTTGCATAACCAAAGCTCGTTTAAAATGAGCACTTAAACGGTTATCTTTTTCCAATTCATTACTTGAACATACGCTGTTATCATTCGCTAGTAGATATGATATCGAATGGCGTCATAAATGGCTATTTCTGTTTAAAACTTATGGAAGGTAAGGTTAATAAAATCCCATACAATGCGCAGACAAATCTGATCATTCAAGCTCGTTTAGTGGTAAAATAAATATTATTCTTAAATATCTTTCGTATACTTATTCTCAGTGTGGGAGTAACAGAGACTGCTAACGTAATTTCATTACGTAGAATATAATAATAACCTCGGTTTATACATAAACTTGTAGCCCCTATATTCATATGTACTCCTGTATACCTCAGCATCATCATCGCCCTATTCTACCTAAGTAAGGATTTTGCTCATACTTCGCGCAGGGCGTGCGGGTTGAGGATAGCACAGGGCTTCTTGCACCGTCAGTTATATTAACCATTTAAAAATGGTTAATTAATTTACAATCCGATCATTTTACTATACCTGAGAAAAAATATATAGAGATTATTATGTTATAACAATATAATATATGTATGTACATAACTTACGTTTTGTGAAAGCTATAGAATTCACTAAATGGTTTCTCGTTACACATGTGTAATCTGTTTGTGTTATTGTCAAACCCAATTTCTTTGGCCGCCAGCTCAAACGAAACCAGACTCAGCCGAATAAATTGTTTGCAGGTAATCTGCAAGAATGTACTAAGATTTATTATATGCTTATGTCTAGTGCTGATATGATCGGTCTGGATAAACCAGTCAAACAACTCGACGTGGATAATTGGTTTGATAACAACTTACGATTATAAACTACTAACTATTTGCCTTACGATAACAATCTCGCCCGTCTGCTTAATGTACCTGCTGAAGCACAGAGAGGGTTAAAAATTAACCACCGGTATGACCATTGGTAAAATTTTGACTCGTCAGTCAGAGGCATCCAGCGTCAGAGTTACCATCACGTCAGAGTTGCCAGCGCTTTTTTAAAAACTATACATACAATAGCAATAACAGATAAAATACGTTTAAAGAGTTTACAAACGTCAAATGTTTTTTTTAAATTTAACCTTCATCCCACCAATCGGTAACATTATAAAGTCTTAGAATCGACGCACATAAAAAAGTGTTATTGCTATAATAAAATAACACTTAAATATATATTTTTATAACTTGACGTTGATAAGAATAAAAAGACAATAACGATTTAATGTTTCTATGAAATTATTACATCAAACACGCTATCCTGTTATGAATCGTAAAACTTAAGTTTCACTTTGATGACATCAAAAAGTATCACATACAATATTTAAACAATGTTAAGAACGCTTAGTTTCATCTAAGGCGTTGTTTAAATCTCTAGAATAAAATACTTACATACTGATTATGGACATTGCTGATTATGTTCCCAGATATATTCTTACAGTGAAGTCCTGAACGCAGCTTTTCAACGCGATATTGATAATACAACATTTTAGTCCTTATGTGCCAAGGATTTTCTTTTTTAGTCAAGTTCTATACAAAAGCTTTTAAAGCCTTTCTTAACACGGACATATATCATATAATTCAATTTCAGGGAATCTTCACAATAGGCTAAAACTTTCACGCTAACTCAGCTCTTTCAAATCTCTGGAGTAAACGAGCTTGCTAGCGTTGCGTCATTACTACTCGTGATTTATACGTAATGTTGTAAATTTATCTGTTTAACACTTTTCCTTTAATAGTTTAATTTAAAACTATGAAAGAAAATAATTTTATATTATATCTTATAATTTTATACTAGAAAGCTCTAGCAGTGGCTCGGAAACTGCATCTGTGCCTGGTGTATGGAACTAGGCTTACCAGCTATTCTATGTTGGGAAGTAAATGTAATTTGGTCAAACT
>DWME01009368.1:0-10968 GCA_018244795.1 Parelbella ahira ahira | reverse complement strand
AGATAGGTGATGTAATAAGGAGTAACTTAGGCTATTTTCATTTTAGAATTATAAAATAAAGTACAATGTCCATGTACTGTCCAGTACCGCGCGCAGCCCACGCGCATGCCATCACTGTGCAATAACTGTGCAATAACTGAACAATAACTGTTTTATTAAATTCCACGCGGACTAAGTCGCGGACACAACTAGTATAAACTATAAATGTGCCAAATTTCATACACCTCCGTCCACGCAATTTTTGTAAAAAGGGGTCCAAAATTTCTGCTTCATGTATTAACACATATGTATATAGATTCCTTTTCACGTAATAAAAAGGGAAGTTAATTTGGTTCAGTCATGCACTAATTATAAGGGCATCTATATTAACCATCACCATTAATTTCACACGGTCCTCAATAAAACCATCACTATTGTCCCCTGAATCGTTTCTCACTGAAACTCATCTGTTACATAGCATATGTCGCTTCGAATCCAATTTACGGCGATTTTCCTCGCCCGCCTTATGTAGACAACTTTTTTCGAGTTTTTTTCCGTTTTTATTTTTGTTTCACTCGCCCCGTTTTTTGCGTCCACAGTAATTAAACCAGCAGAGCCATCTCGCCATTGGTTATAATCCGATGTTGTGGAAGGCATGTCCAATGGCGGGCCCGTTTATAATCGTGTAAAGAACCCCGGTGTGCTTCCACAAAAGTTGGGTTTTTTCGGTGTCAGTGTGTACGGCCGGCGCAAATAACTAAGCATTGTGTGTAAGGTTTCTATTAAAGCGAGCTATAATGTGCTAGTGATGGAATGACGCACTATTTTGTCCGATAGAACGGGAGCCGGCTCCGTAAATGATCTTTTATTTTGATGGACACTGAATTAATTTGTAATGGATTTTTTTTGTCGGATTCCGCACGCAGCGTGATCAATCGATGCCAAGTCTAGACCACACCGCTGAGAGCATTGTGACTGGTGCAGGTTATATTTTAATTTGGTTACTAGGCAAAGAAAATCGACTTCAAATCGATTGTAACTGTTATTTAGATAGGTGTACCGACATGTCGCACACAATGCACCTATTGTGCACTTATAAAAAATGTGTACAGAATTTGATGTTAGAATTATGGTGCAAATTTAATTTAACATTTCAATAGGCCTTTAATATTGTTAGGTGAGAAAAAATGATATCATTTCGATATTGACACCCTAGTTTCGTTTTAGGTTAGTAAAACGGTTCGAACGTAATGGTGTTTTCGATTGAAATAGGTACTTTGAATTTATTTTATTTATAATAAATATAGGTTGATTGTGGTTGGCTACGACCTCATCTCATGGTGACTGAAGTGCTGCCTAGAATATGGCATATTGGCCTAGAAAGGCCCGTAATAGTTTTGTTGAATAATTACGATCATAGATGCCGGTAGCGACTTCTTTAACTGCCTGCGACGGAAACCAGTATGACATTAATTATGGTATGATTTATCAGAGCTAATTCTGTTTCAATGCTCGCATCGCAGGTATCTCTAGAGACTCAACCTTTGCTGTATGTATGTATGTATTTCTGTGGTTGAGAAACACTTGTTTTGGAAAAAAGGAACTCCTGCTATGACTCCTAGTGTACCAATTCGACTGGGTGTGTTATCAACTGAAAATATCAATCGACCTATTTATCATTCCACTGTTAGAATACGAGTCTCCTCTCACAAAGACGGGGTTAAGCCCATAGTCTGCCACGCTGGCCAAGTGCGGGTTGGCAGACTTCACACACCTTAGAATATTATGTTTTTTATAAATTCTAAGGTGTGCAAGTTTCATCATCAGGTTTTCCTTCACCGTTAGCAAGTGATATTTAAACTTAAAACGCACTTTTGTAAAGAGGTGCGCGCCATGGATTTGACTCAGCACTCCCGGAATGAGAAACTTAATTCTTAAACACTAGGCTATCACTGCTTACAAAGTCCTTATACATATAGGTATTAAATAGATGCGTCTAGCTTGCATACTATCGTGCCACTTCTCTAAATCGTCATTATTATCAACCTGTTTTAATTTCCCTATTAAATAAGGGTTTACTGATAGGTTTGGTAGGCTAGTCTAGAGCAGTTTCGCACCCTCCAACCGCTTTAGAAAACATTATTGAAAACTTTAAGGTGTGCAAGTGCAAGTTTGTCGTTAACGATTTAGAAAAATTACTTAGGTAAATAAAAAAATGGAAACAATTGCCTAAGACTGAATTCAGTCATGTGTACTGTAGTGTGAGTACGTTTGAATGCAGTGAAGCGCAGAGTTATCACTTATTTTTGGATTCTATGAAAGATAAACCTCGCACTCGACGAAAACACCTCGTCAGTATAAAACGTAGAATGCATTTCAGCTAACAAGGTGTGTTACTGTTTCCACTATGTACCGGGTTACATAAGTCGTATACTTAAACATAGGGAGGGCTTATCGCGCGCCGGCAGGCCTCGCCCCACTGTCAGGGGCACGCAACAAAAATACTCTTGTTACCGTATTGTTGCCCCGCTTCTCCAGCGTTGTTGTTCACGAAAAGCGCCCTCTATGCACCGTTGTTTAATTACTACCGCCTTTTGTGACGACGGCGATATTGTGACCGGCTCCCGTCCTGCAACGTGAAATAAAAAAAAGTCAACCGCGTTTTTCTTTTTGCATATTTTCCGCTTGAACGTTTTTAGTTTGTAAAATGAGAATAATGCATTGACATTATTCGCTTAATGTTTTTGTTCCACATCGAAAGTTATCACCGCGTCAGTTCCGCTGTCGTTTCGTTTGGCAATCGCTTTGTGTTCTTCTTTGTACGTTTTTCTATATTTCTCCCGCCGCGATTTCCAAGACGATGGGTGTACGAAGACACGTATTGCGCGAAATAATGTAAGCTTTTATGTAGTTATGATTATTATATCGTCACGCTAGATTCCTGATAGATAGTGTTGGCAAAAAGCACTTCGACAGTTACGGAACCGACGTATATCATCTCCATTTTCTTTATTTTTCTTTACGATTCTTTAAATATCTAAAATGATTGAGTAATAATTTAAAATATTTAAAGTTTGACTAAATGACCCAGATAATATACACGCTGCTGTAAAGTTAATCCATGAAAATATGGTAATCGACATTACAAAGCATATACCTACGTAGGAGGAAGGCAAAATGACGTTCATTAGCGGGGGCATATATGTATGCAGAATGTTCTCATCTGTCCAACAATAGAATAAGACAGGCTGATGATGATGATAACGGTAGATAGGTAAGAGCAGTATAATATAAGGTACACATGTTGAAGAAAAACATTTATTGATAATAGATACGTGACATCACGCGTGTAATACTCGAAGGAGTAGATAGAGTAATGTAGAACCCTTACACTGTTCACCAGTTAGGTTTCTGTCCCATGATGGAATATGTGTTCAGTCTTTTGCCGTAGACTGGGCACAGATCCAGACTTCGAGCTACTGCTAGAAGTTTCTACTAGAAAATGTAATTAAATCCAATAGTGCCCGAACCTGGATTTGAACAACCACTCGACCGAGGCAGTGAGTAATTCATAAAATGTTGAATATAGTTGCTAACATATTGTACGGGTAGCATTAATTCAAAGCGCTAAACAATACAATACCATTCCGACTCAGCGAATATCTAACGAGTAATTTAACAAAGCGCCCCCATAACGATGGTCCGTCTATCTAGACCTATCTAGATCTTTCTAGTAACTCCACATCCGTCTGTCTACAAGGTGTTTTGTTAATGGTTATTGGAGCATTACTGTTCCACGTTAGAAGGTTAAGCGCAAGGCTGATTAATTCGTTGTCGATTTTTTGGCTTCTTTTCTCTGTCAAGTTAATTCGACTATCCTGTTATTATTGTCTTATCTGGATGGCAGAAAAGAGGAATATCCTATGTATATAGTTAACGTAACGTCACGCCTGTCACCCCGCGAAGGGATAGGCCGAAGAGTGTAGTACATTCCGACGTTTTATCAGTTAAGATTACGTCCTATGGAATATGTGGTGATCCAATCGCCCTATATCGGCACAGATCCAGAATCCGAGATTTCTAGAATTTTCTACTAAAACATAAGTTTAGATAATACAATGGAACCCGACCCGGCTATCGCACTCGGGGCCTCTCGGGCAGCAGTCGCGATTGCAACCATTCGGCTAATGACGGAGTCTTGTATATAATATTAACAATAGGTAATAATAAAAACAAATTTAACGATTTTACACATACCGTTAATTCCAAAATGAGACGACTTACTGTAGATTCAAGAGTTTAAAAAGCACTGCTAATGATACACACAATACCTATATACATATATAAAACACGGTGTGGGAACTGAACTTCTAACCCTCGGATCAGTAGTTAGGTAGGACCATTAGATTGGTAAGCCAGTTATAATTCAATCGACGTATCTCCTATTTTATTTCAAACTTTGCAGCGCCTACCAACTTTAGCACCCACTGCGAAATGAAAAGACTCTTTCTCTATTTCCATTCTTTCATCTTGAATGCTTTCTTTATCGCGATGTAGAAATATCGTAATTTTAATATATGCAATGAATTCTAGGTGTTTATTAATAATATGCGTGTGTATTGCATATATTCTTCTTTGATGATAACAATAAATGTCTGCATTGAACAAACCATGTGAACGTTTACTATCTATGTAGGTACACACTTAGACAATAAAACATTATGGGCGCTAATCGACTAACCTTTCGGTAACAATATTAACAAAACCATTCATTCACCCTGAAAAAACCAACCCGAAAAGGAATCTATTAAGATTTAATAAAATCATGACCTAAATAACGTCTTACCATTTCAATTTTCCGGACGAAAGGGTGGGGCCCTCCTTCGGCTTTGTCACAGCCCCCCCACACCACCTCCACCCACCATTGTAGCGTGGCACACAAGCTTTCAGAGTAATGAAGAGCATTTTCGTCCGATTCCGAACACAATGGCCGTTTTAATACAACGCAGAGAGGAAGGTCCTTTGTAACTGGCGGCATTGTGCCGACGCGAGTGTGTTACATACACCGTTTGTTTTTTGTTTCGCGTTTTGTACGCGATTGACGCTCACAAAGGTGCGTAATGTAAAACGTCCCTAATGTCCTAACGTTCGGATGTCGTCGGTCGTCGGCTGCCGTGTCGGTGTTGGTGTCGGTTTAGCGTTGTCTAGTTTCTATGTGCGATCTGACGCAGCTACTTTGTCACAGCAGTCGTTGTGGACGACTTGGCTTTTAAAATCATCAGTGACAGCAAAGCACAAATGATTACGGTGTAGAGCTAAAACATTCAAAGCACAAGAATGTCGTTGCGTTTTTGGAAAGATAAAGGTATGTTTAGGCGTTAAAAGATGAGTTTTCTTAAAGTGTACCTACATTTTTTTAAATGTTTTGACCCAACTTGCAATTTTTTCATCTGATCTCAATTAGGTAGGCACGCACTTATACATATACATACAATTTACGCCTAAACACAGAACAAATATTGCTCATCGCACAAATACTGTCTAGAGTTTAAACCGACCGTAACTTCTCCGTTTCTGAAATTAGGCTGTTCTCGTGTTTGCACCTCGAAATAAAAATAGGTATCTAACGAATTGTTCTAAAGGTAGTTTCACGGATTTCAAAAGTTTGTTACAAATATAAAATTCACGTTTAAAATACCGTCCCATTTCTATATAATAGCTGTGTACACTGACTCTGCATACAAATGAAGATATAAGATTTTGGATTATGTAATTGTCTTAAGAAATGAAGAGAGTAACAATCTAGCATTGAGAGTAACACTCATTGTTGCCCATTATTGCCAATGGATATCTGCGGCTAACCCTGAACAAGATTAGAAGTAAAACTATTCCTATTTTGTAGGATTAATTGAATATTGTACTTCAGGAAAGAAATCTTAATTAGTAAATGATTTGTGACTTATTACTTTTCAAACTTATATTGGTTTTAGGGCCTCGGGACCCATTCCAGTTTTGATCTTACAATTCCACAATTAAGATGCCAAAGACATTACGAATGTGTGGCGACAAAATTCCAGAACAATCTAACGTTTACCCGATACCTCCTCCCATTCAATCCGAACAACCATTATTCAATGTTGCCAACGCTACTATTGTTTAGACGAGCGGCTATAGGAAATAATTATTGCAGAGTGGCAACACTGGCGGCACGCGTCGATAGCTGATTGTTAATTAAAATGAAAATAATAGTCGGCGTAGGGTTTTTTTTATAATTTTAACTCAATTATTTGTTTCTGCTTTTCATTGGTGACAAATGACTTTTTTTTATTGTTTTGGACTTTTTTCTTTTGAGGTAGAGTTAATAAAGGTATTTTTTGAAAAATTATACAGTTTGGAACATTTTTCAAAATACCTGGTTGTTATGACAACGGTTCCCGGTTAGGAAAATCGATGCGGATTTTGACTCTGAATTATACTTTCTCTGTCTTATTATCCATAATTCACTATATGTTCTTTGAGTGGAATCCGGAGCGGTACAGCATGGTCAATTAAACTCCTATATTTGATAAGATCGACTTATGATGATCAAGATATGATGATGGTTACAGCCAAGTTGCTCACCAACTACCATATCTTTCAGGGCATAATAAAGCCATAAAACATCAGTAATATTCATAGTTGCACTGAGCACAATTCATGTATCCATTTTGAACAGTATCTATTTCTGTAACACCTACGGTATCTTATAGATATATAAAGATCTTTACTCTGTTAGGTTCCCTTACACGGTGGCACCTACTCGTACAAAACACTACCTATTATGTAAGCCCCAATATCTGTGGCAGTTATTATTATATCGTCCCGCATACTTATTTTTACGAGGACCCATTGCTTACGCGGTAGCTAGAGAGCACCTAGTGCCAAATGTCTCTGTTCTTACCAATGTAACGTGCTTCTTATACATTAACTCTTTTCATGCATTCCCGCCGAAATATTCCTGCCTATGATCAAACGGAAATGGAATGATTGTCTAATATTTGTGTGTTCAATGAAGAAAAAGCGGTGGGTGTGAGATGAGAGAAGGCAAAGAGGATAAAGGGAGAATATGACGTAAGAAAAAGTAAGACTTTGAGCATGTTAACTACAGTAACAATGTAACAAACATCAAGATTGTTACCCTGACTACTTTATACATACGTTTGTACGTAAACGTACATATTCGTGTTTGCGAGGGACTAACTAGAACAAACATGAGTGAGAGTTGCGCCACACTCAAACACGGCTTATGTTAATTCACATCATTCAATGTCATTAAGACGTTATTTGCATTACCATTATGATGCTCCGTTGTCGTTGAAACAATACTAGGGAAAAATTCTTGGCGTCAGTCTTGTCTACAAGCTGACGACACAGGAGCATTGTGTCGCACAATGACAACGAAACCGAGCTCAGAGAATGGCATAGAGTGACACTGTGTTGTTGCTGGAAAACGGGAAATTGCGAGGCTTATTTATACAGTAGGACACTGTTCTGAAAGGATCAGCTTTAGCGTTCATTCGCCCTTTTGTGCGACACGAATGCATGTGGAACTGAACTGCATTTATTGATCGTAATGTCGCTTTGTTTCAGTTTCTTGTACAAATGACGTGTGACGAATTACACGACGTGTGTATTAGCATTAGAAATTGAGTAACAAGACGTTAAGTGTATGGAACAGAAGAGAAATATTTACCTTGCAATCGTTGCCATAGAAACTGTTAAATATAGATTTATTCATATCAATTTAGGTGCGCGAATGTTGCTTGCATAAAATTCTTACCAAAAAATTGGTTTTGGAGGAAATTACATCAGAGCTGTATAAGAGAAATCATCGGCCGTCACCTGTGAACAGTACGTTTGAGTTACGCTTTATTGGCAAGTACAAGATCCTTATCATTCCATCGACAAAAGGGAGTACCCTCCCCGAAGTATCGACACAATAATGAGGAACCGGGAAAAACTTCTGTAGCGGAATGAAAAGCGCAAATTCGTCATTAGGCGGCGCTTTCCGCCATTGTTGTGTCCGTCCCTCTCTTCCCAATGAAAAGGTGCGCGTGTGTGAGCGAGAGAACAGTTGGTCCTTCGGCCGGATTGTTCCTTTCTATGTTAGCGACATTGTTTTCGCTTTTATGCCCGCCTGAATCAGGATTGTCTTGTCTGTTTCAATGGCCGGTGGCGCCCCTCCACGGTATCGATGCGATGAATACAGCCTTCTATAAATGGGGGGAGACAAAGGGTTGGTCTCTTGAATCGAGCTGGGAGACAGGTCGTTCGTGCCTTCGATTATATTGTATCGATTCAAAGCCTTTGTCTACGCAATGAGGGATGGTTAGAGCAAATTACTTTTCTCTCATTGCCTCTGTCATAATAGTTTATTATAAACATTTGTTCCGCTAAACAAAGCCGTTGTCTGTATTCTTCAGTGATCTTTTATTTTTCGGTTACAATGTCCTTCTTGTATCTGGAATAAATGCCATTTTTGGGATACCCGAGTGCCGTACCGTCATTATTACATTTCTATTAGATACAATATTGAAACCGATTTTCTGTCTCTTTCCTACCGCTGAATCTTTTTGATTAGTTTTGTGAAATACTTTTCTTGGCTCGAGGCTTTCTTTTGTTCGGCTTTCTATAAATGTTTTGTCCTGATACATGATACTATTTTACTTATTATGATTGATTTTTTATTTGGAATACTTAATAATATTTTGTCGACGTTGGCATTCTTTTAGTTTATTTGTAAGCGGAGAAAGTACTTTTAAATTGGGAACGTTATTTTTGGTTACAATATTGTTATCAGTCGTTTTGTTAGGCCAATCGTACTGGTATTATATGTATTATACCAGTCTCAAATAATAATAACTGTAACTCAGCTTTAGGACTTGTCAATAAATATTTTTTTTTCTATTTTCTTTTTATTTCTACGACATAATGTATGCCAGTTAAGGTCAAAAGAATTCCATGAGATCAATATCAGCTAATACTTAACAAATCACTTCACCGAATTCTAAATTCGAATTTAAAATTGTATGCAAGTTTAACTTTTGATTTATGCTCAATGTAAAAATTGACACACATATTTATGTCATTGTTTCCCCACAGGAGCTGAATGGAAACTCCTCAGTGAGGACGAGAAGCGTCCTTTCATCGATGAGGCCAAACGTCTCCGTGCCATGCATATGAAGGAGCATCCGGACTACAAGTACAGGCCCAGGAGGAAACCGAAGACGCTGAGGAAGGAGGGCTACCCATACTCGATACCATACCCCAGTGTGCCAATGGACGCTTTGAGAGCTGGTAAGTCATAAATATTACATAACCATGTAGTCCTGCTATTTGAAGACTTATATTTCAAATAGAACTAGTCTTATCTTGAATACACAAAATTTATACAAAGTGACTAATGCTTTAACAATTTTCCTAATTATCAATCATCATCATTATTATCGTTATCGACATCATCATCATAACCATAATTATCATCATCCTCATTATCATCATGATTATCGTTATCATCATCATCTTCATCTTCATCTTCATCTTCATCTTCATCATCATCATCATCATCTTCATCATCATCATCGTTACTATCATAACCATCGTCATCAACATTATTATCAAATTTTTTTTCTTAATAATTGTGGACATGAGTATCAGGCGTAACGTAGTGCAATTATTTCGCTATTCTTTATATAAACGCGAGAACCGATGCGTGTAAAAACCTATTATCAAAAAACTAAAAACTTTTTATCTACTGTCCAATATTTCGAAAACAATGGCAGAACTGTTTGACGTAATTAAGCAATTTTGATGATCATCTAATTATAAACAACGCTAATTTGGTAATATAATGAGTACCTACATGTTACGCTGTTCTATCACCATTATTGTATAAACTTTATTGGACCATCATACCAACCAGTTTCAGACGCGGACAGTTTATTATACAAATGCTTCATATAAAGTGCAAAAATATAAACCAAAGATTTTGTTAAAAGGGTAAAGATAAATAAAAGATTTTGTTACAAGTGTAAAGATAAAGAAACATTTTACTTAAAGCGTAAAGATAAATTAAATGCTGTACCTTAAAACGTAAATATAAATAAAGGATTTTATTTTTAGCTTGAAGCTAAATCGTCTTATTTAAAGTTTCAGACTAAATTAGTGTTTAGCGTAGCATACTGTTCGCAAAATAACGTAATGGGATGTTCGCGGTATTTGATTTAACAAATCAGCAGTACGCTGCTGGACAATATTATGTATTCGCAACTGGGAAAATTCTGGAATGTGTACGTAGATTTTCGTACACTCGTCTCTACCGCATTGTATTGAACTGCTTTTTCGCAAACCCGAGACCCCTGATATCTCTATCAGCAATCGCATTTGCAACAACTCAACCAACGGCAGTCTACTGTAATGAATCCTTGTGCTTCAATAAATTCACAAATCGTCACGAAATAAATTACAGGAAGAAAATGACTGCAAAAAACCTAACATTCTAAATGCAAAATAGCTAACGTCTCAATAAAGCTTGCAGCAATATTACCTCTAATAAGTAAGCAGAGAAGAAGAAATAAGTATCACCTTAGAACCTAGAAGTAAACTGGCATAACGAGATTAGTAGGTATGATAAAGTCTTTAGTCGAAACGACCGTTACTTCTGAATGTCGTACGTGCGGCACACCAAATATTTTTTGTGAGATGAAAATTTGGCACGTGCTTTTTCATCTACCATAATATCACTACGAGGAAATCATAATTATCTTCATTGAAACTAATTGTTCCACTATTCGATACAGGTGTCCTTATTAAACTGATAAGTTAATTACATTATTTTATGAAAAGTAGTTTCGTTAATACAAAACCGGTTAATATAAGATGTAGTAACCACAGATAACAGAATTATTTTTAATTACATACAGAAACATCACAGATGGCGCTAGTTGTTTA
>DWME01009367.1:0-10968 GCA_018244795.1 Parelbella ahira ahira | reverse complement strand
GCGACAAGCCGAAGACAGGGCACGATGGCGCGCATTGGGGGAGGCCTATGTCCAGCAGTGGACTGAGATAGGCTGATGATGATGATGATATAAAGTACGATATTACAGTTAAAACTTACCTTTCAAATGTACTTACATTA
The DNA here is from genome assembly GCA_018244795.1 of Parelbella ahira ahira. Taxonomy (NCBI): domain Eukaryota; kingdom Metazoa; phylum Arthropoda; class Insecta; order Lepidoptera; family Hesperiidae; genus Parelbella; species Parelbella ahira. Next base: position 10,828 of record DWME01009367.1, on the reverse strand, counting down.
TTAACACTAAAAGCGAACAATCTAGTGCGTGTTGAATATCCATACAATGTTGCTGCGGGGGCTAATTTTCAAGAACGGGTATCTCTTTTCATACCTGGATATATTGGTTTTATTATGGGAACATTAAAGTTAATTAATTAATACATATTCCAGGTGGATAATTTAAACTCACACGATAAGTGTGAAAGCTCATGTTTACTAAGCCTTAACATTTCCACACCTTTTTGTTTGTTCTCATTTTCCGTAGGTATTTCGTTTGTGTTCCACTTTTCCGCTGATATTTTTCTGAATTAGGATGTTTTTTCGTTGTATGTTTTTAACATTTTACGTGAACGTAAATGTTAAAAATTAAGCGAGGAAGTTTTTAGTGGAATATTATTTTATTATTATTTTCATATTAAAACAAATTTAACGTAATTCTCCGTTTAAACATTTTAAATACAGAATGAATATAAAGCAAAGTTTCGTATAAATATGGTTTTAAGGGTAAAAATAAGCGAGCTGGCGGCAGTTCTATGTGGCGGCTGTCGCCAATAGAGCTCTCTAATCAATATCGACCAGACCTGTGGGAATAAGCATGTTAGTGTCAGTTAGGGTTAGTTGTTAACATAACTATTACTCAGTCTTAATAGATAACAGCCCTCGAGGAATAAGACTGCCACTATACATTAGTTCAGTCGGTATGCTAAAATAAGGCATAATTCGTACACATCGGTTAACATCGCTTCTTCAGTTAACTTTTCTAATCTAAGTGACCTAAGTTAATTTTGGCTACTGCTCGAACACGTAACAGTGAAATAGTTTTTTGTAAAACAGTTTTAAAAATATTTGTAACTGTAACTTTGTTGAAATTGCATATAACGTTATCTATTTGTTATGCTTACACAAATTTATTGAATTATATGAAAATAATTAATTTGTATTTAATGTGGAGAGAGTTATGTAAATGAATATTCCTTTTTATTAATAAGTAACCAAAAATAAAATACAAAACTGAGTCACATCTTACGCCGCGGCGGTCGCCATGAATGGGGCGAACAAAGCAAAGCTTGCGATAGGGGCAGTGAGCCATTGGGGTGCATTGTGCATTACGATCGATATATTTTGGACTACCCCAAGTGAAACGGGTACTTGCAGATAACCATATTAATGCATAACGTTCATAATATTTTTTGTTACGATAATAATCAATGCTGAATGGATGAATTGGCGTTTTAAAGCAATCATCAATAAAAATTATTATCTTTTAATTTAAATACATGCGTTTATTAATAAAGATAGGAATTTGTATTTGATTGATTTTATTCTAATATGAAATTCGTTACTTACTTCATTCATTATTTATTTTCTTTTGCGGGATATGAACGAAAAACAGGTACTGAAAACAATTTTGAAAACAATTTTGTTATACCGACAAGTACATGGATTATTGTTATTTAATAATACAAGTTCGTACTTTTGGATGTTCGTACACTTTTTTTCTGTTACGACTAAGAAAATACTTTACATCCTCTTTAATTGCATAACTTACCGTGAGATTATGGTAATATTGGAATTTTATAGAACAAAATTCCCAGAAAACATTAATGTGTTCGCATAAAACTCAAGATATATTTCTTTGAACTTATTACAGTTACGCATTAGGCTGCATTGTATTAATGAGAGAACTTGGAGATTTAATGGTCTATTTGTTTCAAGTACTCTCTTAAATATTGCGTATTTTTATACATTAAATAAGAACCTTTTAGAGTGTTTCCTTTAAGCTTTCCCAGACTCTTTAGTGCCTCGGAAAAATGTTGTCTGCACCTTTTATTTTATTCTATCCCAGTAGAGAAGTCTCAGAGAAGTCTCTCAGGGTTGGTCTTTCAATAAAGTGCAGTGTTGAAACAATGAGGCTACTTTTTAACCGTGAGGTACAAAAGCTTAGCAGGATACATTTTCGCTTGTGTTTATTTACACCATGACACTAAACTCTGGGCATTAACAATATATTTGTTTTGTATAAACAATGATGTTTTTCTTAAAGGAGTTATGACAGCTCTCAGCTTTTCCTGTAAACCATTAGGATACCATATGGATACAAAAAGTTCTTTGTCATATAAAATATTCTATTTTATTCGGCTTTGCAATAAATGCAATAATCCCTATACAGCATCCACGTTATCTCAGTGTGATTGGTACTAACCGTAGTAAGAGTAGAAAAATATACTGAGCTTTAGTAAAAGTAAAAACTGATCCTCCGTAACTTTCTCTGTTCAATTCTTACTTTTCTTTACACGCACAACATACTCACATATACACCCCCCTCCACACATACCCACACCCACGCATACACACACACGAACAGGTACCTCCATACATACATACATACACGCCCATACACACACACACTCTTGTAGATGCGCGCATACGCACACGCACGCAAACAGGCACGCACGGACACAGCCACGCACATACGTACATAGGCACAAAACCATACACCCACACATAAACCTCCGGGAAATGTTGTTTGAGTAAATCAAAGTGGAGTATTTTCGGATATGTTATTGGAATGTTTTGTACACGGCCCCCTGATCCGCTGTACTGCCAAAATAATTCTATTTGAGTAGAATCAATGTAGCGAGAGCTGGCGTTCGTGTTGAATGCCAAATAAAATGGATGACAGGTCGCACATTGAGTTGTTTTCGTTCATCAATATCTTACACCCCCAAGGGCGTTATTATATTGAAATTGAAATAACATACGAATCCCTTCGTATCCTCAATCTTGAGAGTCGTAATTCTCGTCATGGATCAGTTTTTCCAACACGCCATTTGTTCTCCGTGGTGTGTACGGCTTCTGTGCTATCAATTATTAAGACTACCCAACTTGTTCCCTGAGTTTCAATCCCGTGGCTTTTCCCACTCGATTTTGAAACAAGAGACAGTCTTTTCGAGACTAGGACCACTCGTTCTGGAGATCTGGATGAAATTATCAATGACGTCTTGGAGGTCAAAGTATTTCACCAAAACTATGGATCGTTTTTTTCCTGCAAGAAGGGAATGGAAATCATCATTATCATCATCATCAGCCTATCTCAGTCCACTGCTGGACATAGGCCATCCCCACTGAGCGCCATCGTGCCCTGTTTTCGGCTTGTCGCTTTTGTATCTGCCTGCAACCTTACGCAGATCGTTATCCCACCGGGCCGAATGGAAATGATTGTCCTGAATCAAATAATACCAATTTAAATGGGCGTAATATCACCATTAAGGCCACACAAAAGTTGGTCCGGATTCTGGTATTTTCTCACATTCTTGTACTTACATTGCAGAAACAAGGACTGAATTGTAATTTAAGAATAACGTATTGACATTTCCTTTCATTATTAGATACAATGGAAGTGAATTGGGTATGGTTTCGGTCAGAGTAGTTAAATGTGTAAATATTAAAACACTTTCATAAAATTCAATAAAGTTCATTCAATCAGTTTAATCATTAACTCTACTAGTTTCATTATACAGTAGTAATAACTTCTTTCCATTACATTCATTATATACACAAAAATTTTAAGACCAAATAAAGATAACTCAGTCCATCATCAAGTTGCAAATGTGTGGCAGATATCGAATCCAAAACATTGCAGGGAGCAGAGTGTACTGGTATTTTGACCGCTATTCAAAAGGCTCTTGGGAATGTCTTGCGTTATGTTGTATACATAAACCGAGCTTTAAACAATCTACATAACGTAAAACTATTTACGGTAGAACAGACTGTATCCTCGTCTACATAATCTCTGGCTTCGACCTTGGGAGCTACAGTAAAATCGCAAACTAAACTGTAAGTTATATTTGTTCTAGAACCCGTTTGATTACACAAAGTCATGTCCTCTCACTCATTGAGATCTATGCCCGTAAGCTTAAAGCTGAAAATCGTTTGGATTCCTCAGAAGTAAACTACCGCTAAGTTCAAATACTTGTTCGCTACGATTCTGAACTATTTGCTTATTTTAGGCGGAATCTCAATCTCTGAATTTAAGTAGCCACGTTTAATAGATTTTCGAGAAAATCCGGGATTCCGGGTATAAATCTGATGTCGCATACATACATGTATGTACTTAAAGAGAAAAATTATTATTAGAATTATGTCACGGTTTTATAAGACAAAATCGTAATCCTCATTCACATATACAAAGAAATTTATTTCTGCTAGAATAAAACAGTAAGAGATTGCGTTGTTCAGTTCGATTTAATGTACCGGAAGTGAATCTACCTCACTTGTGCAGTAAATTTCAAAGTTACTTCCTACTTTGCTAAAAGGCTAAAGTTCTATGCGCTATAGTAGGTAAGTGCTTTAGATTTTGAAATCTCTTCGTAGACTATTATAATACGTTTTGTCCTACGAGTGGAGTTAGGATTAGTCAATTTGTATATCTAAATATTAGTACCGACTTGTAGCTATACATATCAGATACATTATGTTAATTGGTAAAGACCAGATGTATGAATTCCAAATTAAACAATTCCTAGAATTAGATATATTTACTACGTTCAATGTAAAATTATTCGATCTACTAACTCGATCTAAGAATAATATTTTGCTAGAAACTGGTTAGGAACAAAGTTCCCGTTTTCGCCAATATTAACATTTTCTCTTAAATAACGTGTCATAAACATGTTCCTTAGGTTGGAGTAAGGAAAAGCTGATAGTTGGAGTATTATTCACCTCAGTCTTTGTGCAGTTCGTATGAAAGCCACACCGAGCAGAAAAGTGATGCCAAGTCACAAACTCCCGCTCACCATTTTATGTTAATGTTAGAATAATTCACAGTGACTCTGACAATCCAAACACAAATGAGAAATGTACGGTAGATTACGTGCTATGTGCGTTGTATCCACAGCCGTTTTGTGGTGTTTAGGGACGTGTTTATTTTACTAAATAACTTTTATTTACCTATCTTTTTTACATTCGGAGTACGGGTACATTTGGTCGAAATATAATTGACACAGGGGTCGCCATCTTGCTCCAGTGGAGATTACGGATCCAGTATAATGTTAGCTGCCATGTATGTTTAATTTTTTTTAATAAATCGTCAACGAGGCATAGTGACTGTAATGTGATTTACATAAAAAGTTATTTACTAACGGCCTGTCCGTGATACTGTCGGTTGCCATGCTGACTTATGACCGTCGTCCGACGACGACGTGTATTGACGCTTGACGTCGATAAACGGCGCCTAAAGTTACCTATGCCGTTCTCAGAGTGCCGCTCGAGTGCACACACACTTAGAAACAAGATTTTAACACCAGCTATATAGTACCTGCTTCACATACTTGTATGCGTGAGCACTGCATTACAGTACATGTAATGCAGTGCTAAAGAGATTTTAAAATACTTCTACAGATTCTATTTTATTCTATGCACATAAAGTTTTATATAGAAATCAAAATCATCGCGAGGAAACCGCGAGTTCTTCATATTGTTCTCTAAGATATGCTGTTTGGCATCCTGCTCTTGAGCAACATGTTGCCTTAATTCTTCTTATTATGAGAGAAGATCCTTTTCCAACAATGGAATGACAAAAACTGATGACGCTGATGTGTCTGTGCACGATTTAATAATATCAAAATTGTTTGCAAATGGAGGAAGTACGAATCGGTTGGTCTCGATTAACGAGACAATATATTAAATACGTCAGCGAGCGATGTCTAAGGACTTGATAGTCGAGATAAAATATGATGGAAGAGAATTAAGCGCTATAAGTTGATACTTAAATTAGTTTGTCATAAACTTCTAGTTAGCTGGTTTTTAGTAGTAACTAAATAATTATATACAGATACGCATTTTAATCTGTGCATTACATTAATTAGTTACTTGTTGATGTTGTTATTAGTAAAATAATACAGATGGCTGTATGTTATGTTTTTAATAATATAAACTTGTCAATTGCACATTTCTGAACTGAATGATTTAAAATAGCAAAGCTTAAGTGCCTGGAGGTAATTTGAACCTTTTTTTCCATAGAGGTTCAATAATATTTGTCATGTTACAAAAATTTTATGTTACATATTATGATAAACAAGTTCTACGCTTGCGTCGTTCATTTTAGGACGCACCTACGTTTTCCATAAAGTGTGATCGCTTTCAAAGGCCAGTTTGTCATTTAACGAAATCTACAACGTTCTACGGCTTTTATCTATTGTCACGTTCAATAATGATTCAGGTCTGCAGAACTTTGTCTCACGTACGGCCACGCTCACTTGCGTGAGCCCAGTGCTGGAGTTACTGGGCTCTCTTATGCTGAATAGAAAAGTATATAATGTTCAGAAAAAAAATGTTACAACGCTTTATCACGGGTTACTCCTCATAATTTATAGAAGCTTTGTGTAACCTCCAACATTCTGTTTCATAGAAGTTGTTTCAGTATGTATTCACAGCCTTAATTATTATCCTTAGAGAATTGTATTGAGAGTACTAAATTGTTCTCTAATACTAATTCCGTGCTCACTGCCTACTCTGTAAGGGACTTGACGTAAAGATATGTATGTATGTACTAAATTGTCCAGTTCAAATCTATTCACGATTATATTTTTCACTGTTACAGCAACCCATTTACTTAATCATATGAGCTCATATAACTTAGTGAAGGAATTACGTATCATAACGATCGCTTAATTTGAAACCACGTTGCTAAAAGTACATATAAAATAAACGCATTTATACTGCTCTAACGTCATAGTCACGATCAAACATCAGTTCAGTCACACAGTATAGAAAGATTTCCTTAAGAACAAGCGTTAAAACCACATTGTTCAATGTTTGGTGTAATACACGCTATAACTCGTTCAGAAGTTGGATCGTTCTCGGAGAAGTTCTTTGTTTGTTAGTAAATTAGGCGAGAACTAAAGTGCTACTCTCACGCGCTCTGCTGTATTGGAAATAAACGTTATTAGACAAAGACAATGTAGAAGAAACACGTCCGGTCTAGAGGGCACGAACAGACTACTCAGCTGACACGCACTAAATCTGAAAACCCAAGACTCAAGCCCTCAAAGCCAAAAATTACAAATGTTTCATACTCGGTGTTCTTTACCTACTCGGGAAGAAAGCTGGTATGACGTTATTAAAAAAAAATAATGTAAACGTTACGCGTGAAAATGCGACTATGCCTTGCGACTTTGCCTTGCGATTATGCCTTGTGACTTTCTCATGTTTAAATGTAGCGTTCTTGCTGCCAAGTTGGTGAACTTTTATTCCCAGATTGCTCCAAATCTCTATCTACGTCTCACTTTGGGGTAAACTTCTAAATTTGGCTGTTATACCTACATTCATATGTGGATATATATTTATTAGTTATACGCGTGTTTGATATGTTGATTAGAGCCTTATATTATTACTTATTTTATTTAGACAAGATCATCAACTCACACATTCATAGGATTATATTTTTAGCTTATATAGAAATCAAGTTCTATCTTGGTAATTATCATTAACATATCTAATACTAAGGACTCTTACAGGATAGGCCGAGAGCATGAAGTCTTGAATGTGTCTATCATTACAAAACCGCATTGCTTTTCCTACTTCCATCACTCACTTCATACATGCACGCTAGTTTCGGATAGTTCCTACTCCCCTATCAGCCCGTATCTGGCCTATTTGATCAAAATAGGTTAGTCTCGACCATCTTCGGAAACTGCATCTTTGTAATTCTTTCCTTGGAAATGATCATAGACATCTATAATGTAATTTTGTCCTCGATGATGAAATGTAATTAGAAAATACAAATGTAATATTTAATAAATTTAACCCTCGAAGTTCCCTTTTGTATAGAATCGTAGGACGCCAGCGTTGTTCTAGTAAGAAATGTAAAACATAAATGAGTATTTCATCTTGTAATTATTATTAGAATTGAATTCAGTTAAATAAGTTATGGCTGGGCGTTGGAGCCGGGGAAAATTCCCCAGGAGTGCCGTGTTTCGTTTCTTTCGCTTCATTGCAATATTTATTATAGTTATTTATTTCTTCTTAATATTTATATACATAGATATATCACTTCGTCCACGAAGTATCCTCATGTACCATTCCAGTGGTATTAATAAAATACAGTCTTTCAATTGCAATTGACTTCGCAATTGATTACGTACTTAAAAAATGTGTTAGTATTATGATTTACGTAACATCACGCCTGTAATCCCCGAAGGGGTAGGCAGAGGGATGTACTACACCCCCACGTTACACCAGTTACGTTTAAGTCCTATGGAATAGGCGGTGAGTCTATTGCCATACACCGGGCACTGATCCAGACTCCGAGTCACTACTAGAAATTCTAAATTAGAAAAATCTAATAACACTCGACCCGGGATTTGAACCCAGGACCTCCCGATCGGCAGTCGCGCTTGCAACCGCTCGACCAACAAGGCAGTCAAAAATATTCAGTGTTAAAAATAAATATCGTTAACTATAACGACGAAGAAAAACATAGTGAGGAAATCTGTATACCTTAAAGTTGTCTAAAAAACGTTGTCTAAGGCAGACTGAAGCCTTAATTCCACATTACGATATTGATCCTCGACTCTCAGATTGAAAAATATATTAAAGCGAAAAAACGGATACAAAAAAAATAATAATTGATACGTAAAAAGATATCTTTATATCCCTTTCTAAGCATATTACGCGGTCGTATGAATATGATATGTACATGTGTATATGGCATTGTTACATTTTATTTGAAGAAGACGCGCAGAACGCTAAGAATTTTATATAGCACATGTTAAAAGTACATTAAATTGATTAAAGCATTCATTGTTTGTTTCATATTGACAATATCGTATGCGTGAAAGTCTGTGTTCAAATATTGGAACAGTAAATCGGTTTATAAAAATATAATCGTTAATATATAATAACGCAAAATATCGTAAACAGTCTGTTGGTAATGTAACATTTTTTAATCCGATGTAACAATGTTCTCATCTCTGTTCTAAGATGTCACTCCACAAGCTTCCGGCGACACAAAGAACTGTCAGACAGTCATTTCCGTTTTCGCTACGAAAGAGCTTCACAGTGTTGATAACAATTTGCGTTTTTTTATATTTTTTGCTCTAGAAAAGCGATTACTTTTTAACATATTTTCTTTTTTCGCAACGTCAGAAAATTAGTAATGATATTATGGTGTACATATATAACCACCTGCGTAAGACTAGGGCGTTACCAGACCTGGGTATTTTTGACGCGCTTTGTTGACGTATGACTGCACGTTTACGCGAAGTATTTCGGGTATTAACAAAACAAACTACCGTACACGTCTGCGCTCGTTTTGTGTTTGTTGTTCGTAGACGCTTCGGATGTCTACGAGTGTAGCAACGCGTCTACGCTTGTAGGAGACGGACGCGGGTAACAAAGCGCCCGTTTACGCGCTTCTACGCGCAAATTAGATTTAATGTTCCGAAATTACGCCGGCCTGAGAAGCCCTTAAAGTTAACGGTAATACCCTATTGTGGTTTACCGGCCACTCAGCTGATATTTAGCATTATAGCAAGATCTTAACAAGGAATATATTAATATTTTTTTTCTTTTATACAAGAAAATGGATCCTTGATTAGTTCAAGTGGGATTTGATGGATGATGCTTCATTGAATCTCAAAATCTCAAGGCGATTTAGTTATTTCAGAACTTCATTGTTGTTCAAAAGGTACGCAGTTATAGTTTTAAATACGTATGCCTTAAAGTCGTGCTCAACTTATGCTATGTGATAGAACGTAGAAACAAACTTCATAAGCCTGGAACCACGCCTACGCCTACCCCTTCAAGAAAGTAAAGGATTTTTATAAAAAAAAGTACAGGCTTGGTGTTATATAAAATACAATGCAAGGAAATGATTTCCTTTTCTTTAGCTCAGATGGCGCCACAAGGGAAGAGAATACTTTTCCTTGTATTTTCATGCCATTGGTCGCCCTTTAACAGGATGACGTTTGACAGGTTTTTTATGTTACGATACATTAATGATAATATTATGATTATTTTACGTAGCGGATAAAGGGAAAACAGCATTTCCCTTTATCTGCTATGCAGTAGCAACACTACTATCAGCATAGTTGTGTTGGCGCTATTTATCAAAAATTATATTACACGGTTAATTAACATAGGATGTTTACAGTACCTCTTGTCGAAAATCAATAAGACAAAATAATTTTTCACAAAATATTTGACGTGGTTCTTCTATACACATCCTATACGCACACCGAGTGTGGGTTTAATATATTATTGGTTGTAATTCGAGTGTGAGTGTACTCCCATTGTATTTTAATTACCCTTTCATTATTCCGCTATGGAGAAATGTCTTTTCTTATAACGAGACGGTTATGCCCATACTCTGCCTGTGGCAGACTTCACGCGTTTTAAAAAACATCTTTTGGAGAACTATAGATGTGCAGGTGTTCTCGCGAAATATTCTTTCCCCGTATAGCAACTGATATTTGATTTTGAGTCGCACATTATTGTAAATACAAGCGCGCCCCAGGTTAGGAACCCAGGACCACAGAGTCAGAGGTTGAATTTCAAACTCCTAGTCTATCGCAGCTATTGTTTTTACGATTGCATTTATAGAAGCGTAACTTCAATAACAAATAAAAAAACCCTATTGTAGAGACGGTAACGAGATGCCGCTTTATAGTCTTATAAAAATACATAGTAATGAAACATTGAAAAAACCGAACGCAAATTGAACAATATACTTCGTTACGAATTTTCACCGGACTGATTTTAAACGCTACAAATGAACCATCGCGGCTTACGGTCGGAACAATGCACAGATAATTAATTGACAAATACGACCAGATGGTAAAATAAC
>DWME01009366.1:0-10969 GCA_018244795.1 Parelbella ahira ahira | reverse complement strand
GTTATTGTTTAATTAAAGTGTAATAATGTAAATCTTTAGGTTAATGAATGAATAATATGATTACACTATTACGATTACAGTTATTTATAAATCATCGAGTTTAAAGTGTAAATATTATATTAGGTCCTTACGTATGAAATTAGCGTTTTATGCGGAGAAAATTAAACGGAAAAAAAATTATGAAATAATATATTTAATTAATCGAAATAACCATTACCATCTTAAACGTAACTGGTGAAACGTGGGTGTATACACTCTTCTGCCTACCCCTTCAGGGATTATAGGCGTGATGTTATGCTACGTGTTTTTTTTTTCTCTAGGAATCAACATCTTTTCTATGAAATAGGTAGCTCGAATTATGTAATTACTAAATTTATTATCGTTCACTGAAAAAAAAAGTTATGCCAACGACTTCATGCCACTCTATTATCATAATAAAATCAGCAAAGTTTGCATGTTGAAATCTCAAAACTTTATTTAATATTTACAAAAATATAGATTTTTTTTATATTTTGAAACTAGGTAACCATGAAAAAGCTGCGAGCATCATCGAAACGCATGGTACGGATAATCAAGAAATGTCAATGACGTCACATCAGCGATAGTCGTGGTCTCATTATTTTTATTTCGTAATTTCCAGGATATATCTGTATTTTTCGTGTCTTCAGTTTAAAAGAAGTAAATTTTAAGTGTACTAACACTTGTCGGTATGGATAATCAATATTACTATAAATTAATGGCGAGTTACCTATCAAAACGGAACTGTGACGAGTCTTTTATGAGATACTTCTTTGGAAAAAATTCAACTAAAAAGACCCCTGAAGAGTTGGAGCGCGCTGACGAGCGCAAGAGAAGATTGCAACGTGAGAGATCTAGAAGGTATCGTGCCTTGAAAAACGCTCGACGGCAAAATGAGAGCGGCGGCAGGGACAGCGCCGAGAGCGACACGGCGCGCCACAAGACCCGCGGAGTGTCCGTCGACGACGAGCTGAGCGACGCGGACGAGCCGCCGACGCTCTGCGACCTTACATATGACGACAAGTGGCGAGAGCCCGCCTCTTCGGACTGCGCGTCCGACGACAACTCTGCACACTCGGCAGCCGAGTTAAAGGAGGCAGCGCTTTCTGGAAACGTCGCCTTAAACCTCAAGGAGTTTTTAAGCTCCCCCAATGCGGAGCTTGACTACCCGACAGTGCACAGTCTCATGTTCCACTGGCTGCAAACGTAGCAACATACTAGTACTTACATGACGTTTGGATAGTTTGCACTAAACTTATCATCAGCTCATATCATTTACTTTTTATATTTAGGTGCCCACCAGAACTAAATTTCCATAAAAAGGTCTATTTTTAAATTTATTTCCTTCCAAAGTTATCAGGTGTAGCCTTTACATATCAAAATATAGGGTTGCTGCTTACAAAATGTGATGCTGATGTACATCATATTGAGAGAACCGTCCTACAGTAATTTAGAATCAAATTATGTACTTTAAACAATCACATGTCTTTGATTGGTGCCATTAAAATTTTGATACAAGCTTCTTGATCCATAAATTGCATATGGATTAACAAATTTCTTCATTACATTTATTGCCTATGTCGGTTGAAGTAATTTTTGTGTAAATGTTGCTTAACAAAATCTAAGAGAAGTCAGCTGCATTCCTCAGTGAGTTGTGCATTATAGACATAGTTATGATAACTGTATCATGGTTTTTTTGTAATGTTGCTTGTGTAAATGATAAGTTCATAAATGAAAGCATAATTAAGTACTGTTCAGTAGTGATTGGCTTGACGAGCTGCCGAGTGGCCATGTTGGGCACAGGGCAGTAGAGGAACACAGTCCATGCGCCACATGGGCTAGTTAGTTATAGAATATTCCACTAGACAATAAGTTGATATTAAGTTGCCATATCCTAATATTTAGATACTCAACTATTATACATATTATATATGCATATAGAGAAGTATAGATTATATATACCTATAGTTTGTGATACAATGAATTTACATTTTGTGTGGAATCTACAATGTTAGGTGTACTAAGTACTTAGAATAAGTTGGAAGAGAGTGCATGGAGAAGTGGCACTGGCTCATCCCAGCCATTGCTCTGTTGTGGGCGGAGCTGGTGTGTGTGTGTGTGTGATCACATTTTAAGTGAATATACCAGACATTCCTAGATTTAAAACCATATTGGTTTATTGTTACAAAAGTTAATCTCAAAGTTTGGTTGTAATAGATAACTAGGTACAATTGTAACAAACTGTTATAGACCTCTGTACTGTGAAATGGTTGCAATTGTTGCAATTATGATGGGTATTGACAGAGATATTAGCAATGTTTGCTGGTTTTGCATTTATCTGAAAATACTCAAAAAATCTGGTTTCTGCTCTCTCCTCTAAAGTAAGCATTTATATATACATATATTATGTTTGCATATTTAGTGTTTAAGTTTGTTAGCATGTAGATTTTTTTATTTGTATTGTACACTTATTATTTCACAGATGTTCATGTACCATTCTATCATTATTGTTATTGTAAAAAATTGTGATAAGAATATTTCAGGTCCTTTGTCCAAATTGTAACTTCTCAGAGATAATGTGTAGTATTAAGTTTGTGGCCATTTTAATTACCTAGTTACATGAATGGTTGACTGGGTTTACTTGAAACACTGTCACAAATTTTTAGCATACAGTACACACTGGTATAACACTTACTGAGACCATTAGCCTATTTGTAATTTAGTTAAGTAAATACTGTAGGTAACCTATGTATTTGCACTTCTGCTGCCTAGTTATTTACAAGTCTGGTGCTTTATCTTGGTTCAGGGTTATATAATTGAGCTATAAGGATATTAGCCTGCTGCCTATGAGCATTCCACAACTAAATCTTCATTGTATGGAAATGTGATAATTGAGTGAAAGCAAACAGATGACAGAAATTATAAAAGGAATAAACATTCATAACATTGCAAGTAAATACAACCAAGTCATACAAGACTGAAACTGATATGAACAAATTTGAAATGGGAAGAGAATATTTCTGTGCTCAGCATTGACTTGATTGAAGCAAGGAGAGCACCATAGGAAAATGCCACTAATCACAAGAACAAAACTATGTAATCGCCACGTGTATTTAGTGTTTGGGAAAAGGAAATGCATGTTCTTAAAATGTTTTCACCGAGTCCAGCCTGAATTGTTAAGTACCCTAAAGTGGTGATGCCTTCTATAAAGTGTAGATGTTATGTCGCCTAGATATAGCTACTGTAAGGTAGTGCCATATTAAAGAGCTTCCTATTTTTAAATCCCTCTTTTATTATAGTGATCATTTATAATTAAAGTTTGTAACTACTTCAAAAAACTTAATACAGTATAAATTTAACTTTTTGAGAATTGATAAGAGCGAATGACAGGATTTAATTTTTATAACCGACATTCAGATACTTGTATATTAAATTTAAAGGACGTTATTTATCATTCAGCTTGTCCTTCAAAATCGTTCATGTACATGTTTAGGGCCAATTCGTTAATTACGCAAGGAAGATTTTTGCATTTCGTTTTCCAAAATAATAAAATGTTAGAAGAGGATCACTACACTAAAACTACCAGTTTAACGTAAATTAACGGTCTTTATTTTTCAACAGATAAGTTGCTTTTATTTTGTTGCTGTCGACAACAAATGACCATTACATTATTAGATAAATAGGTATCTAGTCTTTGGAATACCAATTTGGATTACCATCAGTACTTAAATGTAAGTTTTTAAATAATCTAAAACATAAATCAGTTAAACAATCTTAAATACGTTTTTTACCTTCCAAACGCAAATGAAATATGATTCTTGCCAAACCCTTTGACGGCGCGATTTCTAATATCGACTTGGAAAATATTACGTAAGAAAGGATTTGACCCTTCCTTCGTAATGAATGAATAGCCATCTAACATGTTCTATAGCATACATTATAAAGATAGTTCCCCAAATACAACAAAATAAAACATCTATGTGAAGCTGTGCCCAAATACTGAGAAAGAGCAGGTGGTCTCCCCGATGAAACAAAATTTGCGCTTATTTTATTGTTACAATGTAGGTACAACACGTATTAGTGTAAAAATAACGTTCATTAAAAGCTTTACGTGATTTATTTAGGGAATGCAATAAACGGTTATTTAACAGATTTATAAATTTAATGCTAAATATAATAAATAGGACAATCGGTCGATATGGCAGCGGCCACGAAGCGCCCGCCCACCGCACTTTCGCAGTCAGTATATGGAGTTCAATGCCAACAACCAACTTCTTAATATGTAAATCGAATGCTTATGCATAATAATCATTACCATATGTTCTATAAACAATATGTCACTCGGGACTATATACAATACAATCTTTGGTTTTAGTTAACTGCTTGGATAGGTTTCAGAATTATTTCTGAAATAAATTGTATAAGTTCCATATGCCGACACGTGTCATATAAAATATAAATAATTATTTCCTCTATATATGGAACAAACTAACTTTAAAAAGCTTCAGTTTGGTAATCATAATACATAAGATACATAATATTTTAATTGACATGCTGTTGCATATTCTTGAACCATTCTTTAATGTATATTAAAAATATCAGCTATAGAATAAGTGAAATAAATTACTTAATGGTTAAAATATCGCACTATGTTAATTTGAAGGCATGTTGTGTAGGGCACCCACGTAACAGAGAATATCGAACTTTGTTAGTAATTAAAATAATAACTTTGTTATATTTGACTTAAGCAGTAACAACAAAACGAAAATTTGATAATTGTCAAACCGATTGCCTAAAGTAACTGTGACCAAAGCGATCGGTGGGAGGAATGGGATACGCTCATCACTTGTAAGAGTGCCAATATGTACCCACCACCTGACCGCCAATAATGGTCTGCGACTCGTTTAAAACTTAAATACTGAAATTCACAGCCAATCGCTATATCACTACAATCATACAAAAATACAAATCTTTTATTAGTTCACTTACTAAGAATATTAAAGTCTATATGATTGAACAATTACAGTTGCTTTACATGACATATGAGCCCATCGTGGCAACCGTGCGCCGCCGCTCTCCTTTAGGAATAACTGTCTCTAATTAATGTTTGTAATCGGCTTAGCTAATTAGAATTGCGCTCGAGCGGCGCTCGACACAAGCGGACGAGGCGGGCGCTGGAGTGGAAACCCCCGGCGAGCAGTAGAGCGAAATTGTGCATTTTTTTCAAACTGTAAAAGTTAATAAGGTAAAGTAATGACGACGGCGCGTGCGGTTCTACGCGGCTGAACAGCGAGCAGCGTGGGCCCGCAGTTGCCGCGCGCGGAGAGCTGCGCCGCCCGCGCTCGTCCGGCGGCCCGCGGCGTGGGCGCCGCCGCCACTCCGCCCTGTCACAGTGTCATCGACGATCATGAAATCTTGCATCATGTATAAAATCACATATGTGACCAGGAAGAAAAAGGTAATTAAAAACGTTGCAAAGCTTACTGGTGCTCCATTAATGAATTTATCACTAACTTGGTGGTGGGAGCCATACTTCTTTTTTATGTAAAAATTCCATTCAGTGCATTGTTAATGGACACTACCAAGGGGAATTTTTTACTGCCTGACAATGTTTCACAAAGACCATCATAATCATCTGCATTTAAAGAGTAAATCATGGCACCTCTCAAATTATTGTCCACTATATATTTAGCTTTCTCCATGACACTTTGTGGACTATCAAAGGAGGCCCACACATGATCTCTATGTAGATAGGGGACCCTGGCGTCAGAATCAAAATGCACACTGACATTAGTAGCATAAGTATTCAGAAACTGACAAATATTAGGATAATTTACATATCCGAACTGTCCAAGATGACCATATCCGATGGCTGGACTTCCCACATTGGCATTATCTGCATTAACCAAGTTAAAAGAATGCCCGTATGTTGGTATTCCTACTACAATTTTGTTTTTATCCAGTCCCTTGCTGATATACATATGTACAGTATAGTTTATATTAAGTGTGGCCATATAGAGCTGCTCCACAGCTCTGGGATACAGGGGAGAGTTCAGACCAGTGAAGGGAGTGAACTCAGAGAAGTAATGATAGTCATACGTCATAATATTAGCATAGTCCACATACAGATTAATTTGGTCAACATCATATGCAGCATCAGCTACAATCTGGGGCGCAGCTATGGCAACTGTGAGCAAATAGTTTCTGTTTTCTCGAATGAACTCCATCCTGATCTCTCGGAGTAGCTGAGAGAAGTGTTGCCGCTCACGGTTTTTCAAGTAAGATTCATAGTAGTGGACAGCTGGATACTCCCAGTCTAGATCAATACCATCTAGTGAATGATTTCTTAAGATGGTTTTAATGGACCTAATAAACACTTTTCTTGAAGCATGGTCTGCAATCATAGCAGGAAATCCAGTATCATTACCTGCTCCCCCTACAGAGAGTAAAATCTTCAATTTAGGATTTTGATTTTTTAGAAGAACTACATCTGCTATACTTTTATACTGCTGTTCATCAAGATATATCTTCTTGTGTTTTATTGTTGCGAAGGCTACATTTATGTGGGTGCAAAGATGGGGATGAATGTTGGTAGGCAGCAACTGGTGTGGCTCTTGCTGGATTGGAGTGTTGTAGTAACAGGAAACCACTTTGTCACTGCGCTGCGAGCCTGCCGAGTCGGCAGAGCGCACCCAGCCCGCGAGTACTCTTGTTTGAAACGCCAATAAAAATAAACTACAAACTAATAACATTAACTGAATAAACCATATCAAACTGACACACAAAATATTCCTTTTGGTAAGTTTCAATGGTGTTTTACAAGGTTTGGTTTCCGAAATCATTGATATTTTTATGTTTTTAGATAATTCCAACTTCATACTGTTAGTCCACTGCCGTTTTTACTGTACTCTAACTGTTCATACAAAACTCAACTTTGTTATATACTTCATACACTATAAAATAGTCTAGTGCAGACTTAAAGTTTTGGCAGATTGACCTTAGATGCCTACACGCAACACTTTAATGTTGTAATTTTACTTTAGTCTTATTACGTTCCATTCACAAGGGCACAAATTTTACAAAAATTTAGGGACACGGTATTTTATCTATTATTATAATGTTCTAACTCGAAGTCTATGCCCAAAACATTTCCTATAATTTATTTTGTATCACAAGTTATGGATATTCGAATGTATAAAAGCTATATAAATCGCGTAAGTTATTATTAGACCAATTATTTTAAAATAATACAATAGAATGTATTAAAATTTTCTGCGTTAATAGTAACATCTGATCTCAGGTTTTTGATACGTATTTTCTGCATGCCTAAAATCCACTTACAAATATAAAATTGTTATACTAAACGCTTATAATAATAAACGCACTAATGCTTATTTTTAATAGATTTGTTTTTATATCATATTTGATGGAAGGAACTGCTTGACATAACTACTTTTTCCCTTTGTTGACGCTTTGACATTGACATGACTGACACCGACTGCGTTTAGGTGACTTCTTGTCAAAAAAGAAATTTACTAGATTAAAAGATGTGACAAACGAAACTGATATAACTATTAAGTTACTAACAATTCAACGTAAAGTTGCAATATGAAATTGTACGCAAACATTCCACTTCTTTGCCATTAGATGTTGGGTTCCCATAGATTACGGTCTGCAGATATGGACGGTGAGTCCATGAATCATTATGAGAAACAGCTGTACAGTGTATTTAAGACCTTCGACGTAGATAACGAGGAAGCCCTAAATCGATCCGCAGTACTAGAGCTGTGTGACGCGTTGCAGCTCGAGGACCGCGGCGCTGCGCTCGTAGACACGCTGTTTGAACGACGCACTGATCGCATCACCTTCACCCAGTTCCGCAACGGACTGCTGTCGGTGCTCGGCGGCGGTGAGCCCCTTACGCCCTCCTCTACCGTCGAATCTACCGCCACTATTGCATCCGCTGCGTTGGCCCATAGCGACGAAGATTCCTCTGGCCGAGAGGTCGCACCCAAGTTTGTCTTCGGTTCCAAGAAATACGGAAGGCGTTCGCGACCTCATCATACTACTTCCAACGAATCACCCAGACACCGCGTTGCGTCCGACTCACGTCTTGACGGTGAGCGAGCGAGGCAACGCATGAGGTGTAAACGCAGCGCTTCAGCAATGGAAAATCGTGAGGGGGACTCTTTAAGCGATGAAGAGGATCCGTCTGACTTGGACCATGACCGTCGCGTGGATCACGAGCGAGCCCTCGCCCTATGCCGCACGCTGCACATGCATGGCATAGAGCGTCGAGTCGTCGAACGTATCTTTGATGATTCCGCTGTGGATGAAATAACAGTGGGTGAATTTTTCGATCGTCTCAACACGTCGTTGTCTTCCTCCATTGCTGCTTCGCTGGACGGTGTTGTTTCAACCGAAGGAATTGTCGAAGGCGTTGTGGATGTCGTGCCGAGCGAATTTGTGATTGAGGCGTGGGAGAGAGCAGGGGTTCAGCGACCGCGGCGACTGCTGCTCGAATTAGGTTTTTCGGCTGCTGCCCTTCGACCACCTGACCTTGAGCGCGCTTTAGACGATGAGCTTCAGGCGCTCCCCACATCACCAGATGATCCGCCAGACGCTCGGACTCTTCTATTGTTGGCTGCGCACGCCGTCGCCCGTCTCCGCTTTGACCATTCGCGGCGACAACTGGACGTCGCAGTCGCCGAGCGTGACAAACTTCGGGCTGATCTTGCTGAGGCTAATCGTCGTGCGCGACTGCTCGCTCAAGATGTGGATGAGAATCATGCTCGCATCGAGGCCGAATTAAAGGCGAACTTGCGGCAGCTCGAGGCGCGACATGCAGAGGCCTCACGCGTAGCGGCGGCTGAGAGTGCAGCGGAACGTGAACGAGCGTCCGTCACTCGACTCCGACTCGAGGAAGAGGTGGCACGACGAACGGAAGAGGAAGCTAAACTTCGGGTTGAGGTGACCGCCCTCCGTGTTCGTTGTGAAGAACTTCAGGTGAGGAAAATGTCTTACGACGTTAATGCAGTTAATAATTTTTTATTGAATAAAGATACGTAACAATCGATTACAGAGCCGTGCGTGCGGACTGGAGGAGCGTGCGGCGGTCGCAGAACGCGAGGCGGCGCGCCTGGCGGCCGAGATGCGCGCAGCGATCGGCGGCGGCGTGGCCACAGAAGAAGGCGAGCGGCACGCGGCCACGACGCTGGCGACGCGTGTGGAGGAGTTGCGGCTCGAAAACCTAATGCTGCGTGATCGCAACGACGAGTTGTGCGCCGCGTTGGAACAGGGCGCGCGCGGCGGCGAGCGCGGTGCCGCGCCTGCCGCCGCCTCGTGGCGCGATGAGGCGGCGGCGCTGGAAGCGCGCACTCCGTACTCATTACTTTCTCATGATCCGATCGAGGTATCGATTTTACCTGATACTGACGTTTTTACAGTATTCAATGAGAGCTATCACTCTAATTTACATATATGTAGATCAAATGTAGTAGTCATTTATACATGGGGATATGTCTTTAAAATATTACCTTGTGTTATATACCAGTAGAAATCACATACAAATAATATTCTTATATTGACCAATGTTACAAGTAATATTATTATAACAGGGATTTTCTGTGGTTGATTCCTATGAATAAATTCTTCTACTAACTTACAGCTCTTCGCTGATAAGTGTACCAAGTAATCAAATGTGACTTAGCTGGCCAAGTGCTAATCCTGTTATTTTATGCTTTTTGCAGGAATGTGATGTATCACTCCCCAGTGTAGACCAAATGTTTGGCCACAATGAATTAGTGAAGAAAATTCAAGCAATCTTTGAGAATATTCAAAGGATAAATGTGGTATCTAATAAAGAAACTTGTGAATCCTGCGGTACTCTAGAGAGTACCATCATGATGATCCAAGAAAAGATTGGTGAGATTAAGGAGATTATAGTGTTCTCAGCACAGTCAACTATCAACATGGAAACTATTGAGATTGGACTCCAAACTGATTCGGATGATTCAGAAGAAGTCCACATTCTCAGGAAGGAATTGGCAGACATTCAACAGAGGCATGATAATGACAAGGAGAATCTCTCTAGCATCATAAAGTATGTATCTTAATATATATTTGTGTGAATATATCATCCAGTACTGCTTCTTTTACAAAGATATACTATTCAACTTTCTGTAACAACTAACTACTACTTTACTGCCCTGTGGGTAGAGTGGTTGCAAGGGTGACTGTCGATCGAGAGGTCCTGGGTTCAAATCCCGGGTTTGGAGCTTGGGATTTTTCTAATTTAGACTTTCTAGTATTGACTTTGAGTCTGGAATTTCGTCTATTGTGTGGCAATAGGCTCATCACCTATTTCATGGGACTTAAACATAACTGGTGAAACATGGCAGTTTATTACACTACTCTGTCAACCCTTTCGGAGATTGCACGCGTGATGTTACGTTTCTTACGTATATATATGATTATAAATTTTCAGAGAGTTGGAATCGAGTTTAGAGCAAATGAAAATTGAGTATGATAAAAACGAAGAATACTGGATGTGTAAGTTGGAGGAGGAAAGAGAGATGTACAATGAAGAGCAGCGCGCTGGCGACGAGCGGCTCGCCGAGCTGATCGCCAAGATCGCAGACTACGAGCGTCAGTTCGCGCCCGTCGCGCCGCCTGCCCGCGCCGCGCTGCCAGCCCTGCCGCCAATCGACGAGCGCCGCAGCCTCGAGGCACAAGTCAATGATCTAGAGCAGGAGTTCGCCGTCTACCGCACCGAGCGCGAAGCCGAGCTCGCCGCCGCCCGCGACCAGCTTGCGCGCCTGCACGAGCGCGTGGAGCGGCTGCAGCGCCCAGCGCCGCCCGACGAACGGCCCGTCGCACCGCACGGCGCCGATCCGGACGGCCAGGCCGGGCGTCAGCCGCAGGCGCCCGCGGTAAATATCTCGGTGCGAAC
>DWME01009365.1:0-10969 GCA_018244795.1 Parelbella ahira ahira | reverse complement strand
CCCGTGGCTCCGCCGCGTAGTGGCGCGATGGAACACCGTCAGGTTTTTAGTCGGTTAGAGCCTGACATAACCTATCGTCGGCCCCGTGGCGATAGGCACTCGACCTAAGTTTTCCTGACGAAAAAAAAAATCCCCGTTAAGTGCAGTAGACCAGTTATTGTTAAGGGTTTGTATTTTAATTAATTAGTAAAACTTATGCCCCTGTAAATCGTAAGCCGTTAACGTACCTTCATATGGTTTTAAGTTTAAATTAATCAAGTCGCGAGGTCTTTCCTATGAGTTAATTGTTCTAATTAATGGTCACTATTAACAAGGTTTGTGTTTAAACTTGGATACATCCTTTCGTTAGAGTTACTTTACTAAGTGCATGTAGCATGGATTTGTAGAAATTCAGACAAAATATTAACAATGTATACGTAGATTGTTTTTTTTTAAAAGGAATAAATATTTTCAAAATACCGATTTTTTGTGATTTATCTTAAAACAAAATAAAATACCAACGAAACTTTGTAAGTCATGTCTAAATTTTTCCTATTAATCTCGACTTAGATATCCTAATCGTGACTTTAGATAACGCATTTTAATTGGCGGTTGTATCTTAAATCAATAATAAGCACCATTAAAATAGCAAGTATGAAAAAACTACAATAACAAAAACAGACAGAATATAAAAAAAAATATGTAAAAATACTTCGCTAACAATAAGTGAATAAAATCTTATAAAGAACAGCCGGATAAGATCTTGGCCGTGTTTACCAAGAATAGAGCCACAACTTGAGCTTAACTCACGTGTACACACGTGATTTACGGCGCAAGAATTCCGTGAACTAGAATAGTTACAGTTTTGGTTCTTTGACCTATAAACTAGATGGAGGCATGTTTGTTCATTTAGTTAGACTCTTCTACATGATTTTTAAGACTTTCTCTGTTGTTGAGAAACGTTCAATTTTTATTACGCTCACGAAATACATAGTTCATTGTGGATTTTTTGAATAATTTGATGATTTCTTTTAGAACTTGATAGTAGCAAAAAGTATAGTCCACCCGAAGTTCAATAATTGCTGGAGAATTGTATATACGTATGAATCGTAGTTAGGTATACATTATATTTCAAAAGGGCATACTGTGATGCTACAAGATATAAACCTACCAATTCACAATGGAAAGGCGCTCTACACTGTGCTTCAGATCTACGACGCACAATGTAACACACAATAGCCAAAATATCGATGATAAACATTGGATAAATAAACCTGAAGAATACAGCCGGAAGCTGCTGGTTTCGGAAGGCCTAGTACCGGGGTAGGGCGCCAATTAGAGGAGGCCTGTGGCCAGCAATAGACATCTAGAGCCTGACGATGATGAAACATTGCATGGGTTTTGTCTTCTAAGTACTAAATTGTTTCGCATACATCACAAGATTGAATAAGATAAAGGGGATCCTTAATAACATGTATACCAAAATAACTTTCGAGAGATAAAACTTTTTAGGTTGTTTTATTCCGGTCCCGTGTAAATATGCCTTCACGTCACGCCAAATTTATTTGGAATGCGTTTCATCTTTGCATGTTTCCGTACAATATCAAGAACAACTTTAAACACGTCTTATCTATGCTATAAAACACGCTGTTATCAAAACAAAGGGGGGCCAACGTATCACAAGTTTATGGTGTACACATGGGCGCTATAAAAACTACCATACGATAAGACATGTCAAACAAGACTGTGATGTGACTTAGACCTTGTATGATATCTGATAACCTTTACGCTTGTATACGTATCAGTTTTAAACCATATATGTATTTATGCTTAAAGTTGCTTTCTATCCTATTTGGTATTTGCTAGCCCAGCCTAACTTTAGACTTTCCCTAATATTCTGTCAAGCCTTGATAATTGGTCAAGCCATATTATAGCCTAAACTTGCCATTTTGGAAGAGACCCGTGTGCGTCTGTAGAACGATAAATGGTTGATGATGATCAATATGTACGTCATTGAATAGATAAATCCAAATGATAAAAATATAATTGGATCCTATCACACCCTCCCACCTGGAGTCTGGACCAGCAGTCCAGTTTATTGTAGATATGCTGTAGATTTGACTGGAGTAATTAAAAAGTTAACATTGTATTTGTACGACTACGTAGGTGTAGCGTCAATGTGATAAATGGTAGAAAAAATATATCAAAGACCACATTTAAATGCCAACATACAGTGTCTCGTTCGTTCTTGACCTTTCGTTGAATATTCTTTTTAATTATGCGAACATGTTAAAATAAAGATTACCAAAAGTTACTTTTACGATACCTAAAAGGTTTTTTCTTAAAGCTTTTTGTTTTTTTTTGTTACTGGCAGCACTTCTTCGCAATTTTATAGGTGTCTTTTAGTTTTGTTTCTTGATTTGAAGCATTAATGTCATGTTATTTAAAATGTATTGGAAATTGTAACTTTTTAATTTTTTAATCGCTTTTATATGTTCCCATATTTTAAATCTAATTAATTTTAATTTTGTCCTGTAAATCTTATTGCGTGTTTAAGCGCAAGGTCCTTTGCTATGCAGAAGGCTTCAAATGAGAATTCGTCGGAAAAAAACGAAAAAGTCATATTATATTTTTTCCTTTATCTAAGTTCTTTGATAACAACATAAATACGACGATTGAAGATATAGAAAGCCATCAGAGTCTATAAAATTGCAAAATTTTAATAAAAAAGTCTCACATTATCTGAAAATTAGATACGACCATGATTTTTTCAAATGTCACAGAGAAAAAACGTAAAACCAAATATACATTTTTGACATCTCTCATAGTCATATTGGATTTATTTACATTTATCAGTAATCATCAGATTTTATTTTAATCTTCGCATAAATCTTCTAGTTAAAGGAATCTAGACTTAAAGTGTGTATTGGCAAGGGCAAATTAAAAACCTGTTCAATACATTGTCGCACATATAGATTCCGAGCACGCAGATTTTTTAGCTTTAATAAGAACGGCTCCCACTAGCAGCAATCTTGATCTACTCTACTTAGTCTATTGCCTTGCACCGGTTACGAATCCAGATTCTGAGCTAATAGTCCCGACCCGGGTACCGAACCTAGAACCTCTCGGTAACCAGTCAATAATAAAAAGCCAATTCTAAGACTTTGTGGTACATAAAAAAAAAGTTAACATTTTTATGACCATATATTCGCTTAAATTTATTAAAGATGGTCGTAAATGATTAAAAAAGGGAAAAAACCTTATATGATTCTTTATCAATTTATTCAATGCACTCTTATACTGAAAACGATGCATGATGTAGTATGATCGATAAATACATAAAATATTAAGTACAGCTGATTGTAAGTAGCATGATAGTGTGAATTGACCATTAAGATTTCAATGTCTTACCGAGATTATTAAGAATTGACCGCGAATAGCGCGCTAGTGTGAATAGACCTCCGGAGTGGCTTGCAACTTTGTTTGTTACTGGTTCGGAGAAAGAAAACTAGCGTCAAATGAGACACATGGCTATCGTTTCTAAGGTTTTTGTCGAGTACTTTATTACATGTAGAGTAGCCTCGCCTCAATGTGGGTTATTATGGCGCTCGCATTTTGTTTTATAATGAAGAAAGATGGTTCTTTTAGAGTTACTTCTTTGAATGTGTTTAAAGTAGAATTGTAATTATTTAAAGTAAGATTTAGTTTTCAACAAGAGATTTCTATACATATGTATTAGTGGGTATAAGAACTCTACGTTTTTGAATGTTGAAAATGTCCTATCAAATGCCTATATCTACAAGTTGATAGGTTTTTCAGCCATAGTTTCAAATACCGCAGGGTAACTCATTGGAGTAAAATTAACAATTTTGTAAAATATATTATCCCAAAAGTAGTATTTCTACATCTTGGTCGCGGATGCTCAGCAGCCATTTTCGAATCCTCTTAATATCCTCCATCTTCGAATACTCTTTCGCTACTGTTTTCTAGTTAAAATACATGTAAAATCATGAGAAATTCTAGATATTCGACATCGCAAGTCGCACGGCACCACCATACCATTAAAACAGGTCAATTATGGTTGGAAAAAGTAGTTGCTCCAGTATTTAAATCAATTGAATATTTTCTCGCTTAATTGCACCACTGACCATTCTAACCATAGACTTGATAACAATTAGAGGTATATCTTATTTATATGTATACTCCCGTTTTCACGAGATATAATAAAAACCTTATTCAGCTTTCTGTTACCCTGTAACCTAAAAAGGAATATTTTTATAATTATTTTAAGCGCATAATACTTAATAGCATTTAGAAAACCACGTGAAAGGCGAGGCTGATTGCTTCATTTATACATAATTACTAAAATATTCATGATATGTCACTTTAGACCGCAATCGGTATTGCTCAATGTTGATACAGATTTGGTATGAGCGCAGTATCAATATTAGTTCTCTGTTAGCTATTAACATTTAATTTGTAAACAGTATATTAGTAAAAGTTATATTCTAGATTATGATCGCACATATGTAACAAACGAGTGTCAAATGTACAATGATTAGTCATGACATTACATTCGTTTATAGCCGAAATCTAACAGAATCGACGGATATTATTATATTTCTCACTTTTGTATCATACACTAATCATTTCAGCTCTCGCTTATCGAATTAATTAGACCCTACACAAACAGACCAGAGCTATATCTGCGTCTCTGTCTTCATATTTCCTGCTCTACGCGATATCCAATCTATGGTTCCAACAGATCTCAATGCCTCGTTTGTTCTGTTTCCTTGACGATATCTATTTCCGTCTTTCCCTTCTATTGTTTATCGAAGCGGTTTTTTCTCGTTTCATTCGTATTACTGTTTACAATCCTTTTGTTTGGTTCGCAATTTGAAAAGACACATTGATGCAATAAAGAAAAGTATGGATCTTGTCTTGATAATTGACACTGCGAAATTAATTATCATAATGTTTTTGTTGAGCTTTGTTTTTTCCTGTTTTAGCTGATAATGTCATTGTATAATCCGCTAGGTATGGTTAAAAAATATATTTGATTAAATTCCTGTGATAACGTTAATAACAGTTAAATTTAAAAATTTTATAACACTATGTTACCTATTGCTTTTTGAAAATGACACCTACTAAATTTAGCAAAAGGTGCACTGATTAAGTAAAGCAATAATTTATAATCTTATGTACGTATATGGGTAGAACCTTTTTAATATTCTCAGTGGAATTCTCTTCTTACGGCGAAGTCTTTTCGTTACTCCTATGGGGATTAGGTCGTTATTGTTATAGGCCAACCCGTATACCAGATGCTTCAAAGACTTCAGCAAAACTTAACGGTTATTACCAAACCATGAAAACCAATCCTTTGATGTCCTTACGAAACGTGAAAGCGCTGATAATTATGAAGTTTAACTTTAATTTTTAGATATGGACATAAAAAAAAATCTTTCGTTCACAGATTCGTTTTATGTGATTTAGTATTCATATTTTATAACCGAACTGTGTGTGTGATATTTTAACTTAATTACGACAAAATTTCTCCAAAAACTTAAACTTAAACGTAACGGTTACGGAGAATGAATATATAATGAATACTGATGAAGCATTTCTGACTTTAGATTTTACATTTATTTTGCTGCCTGGACAAATGGTATAGAAAAAATTTCCAAAACGCAAATAATTTTTATTACATGATTGAACCTGCGAGAGGTGTTGAATTTTGTTAATTGAATGCGAAAACCCAATTCAAAACGCAAGATTTGTTGAAGTTCGTCGATTGAATGCGAAATCCCAATACATTCCACGAAATTTGTGGAATTCAGTTAATTCAGTGTGAATTTCACATTCAGTTTAATCTTAATATGATTGCACTAATTTTTATAAATTTACAGGGCGGGGCATGGTATAGCCGTAATATTTCTTTGATGAAAAAATTTGCGAAAGGTTTTTGATTTATATTACTCTTACCGTCGGTAAACTGTTATGTAATTTATACTCTCAAATACTATAAAAAAACCCTATAAATGTCCACTGATTTTAAGTAATCGTAAAAATGATCACGCAAGAAAGTTCTTAACGCCAAACATTTTGTGCTTTATTAGCATTTTTGTTACGAGACATTTGAATTTGGAATATTGGGATTATTTATTCGGAAATCTTATATTAAGATTTCTTAAATCTTATATTAAGATGCATCGAGAGTTTGCAAGCGCGTCTGCCGATAGGGAGGTCCTGGGTTCAAATCCCGGGTCGGGTATTATTTGATTATTCTAATTTAGAATTTCTAGTAGTGACTCGGAGTTTAGATCTGTGCCTGGTGTATGGCAATAGGCTCATCACCTATTCCATGGGATTTAAACGTAACTGGTGAAACGTGGGGGTGTACTACACCCATCTGCCTATTCCTTCGGGGATTACAGGCGTGATGATTCTTTTTTAGCAAGATGTAGACTATGGATTTAACCCTCCTCATTTTGAAACAAAACCCGTGTTCAAAAGGGGAACGATGAGCAGTTGCTGATGGTGATGACAATTATGATATCGTTATGGTATCGTATCATATTTAAAACTCGATAACCACCGGCAAAAGTTTCAAAAATAAAAGGAAACTTTACGCGTCATCTGGTACACAGACAGTTTAAGGACCAATTAGTGCAATATTTTGCGCCAGTTCAGTGGATAATTATCTGCCGTGTTCTAGTTTCGAACAACTTCGAATTTCAAGTTGTTTTCGAGTGACAGTTAATAGGGGTTAATTGAATGTAAAGTTTATTGTACTTCGACATTTGCATTAATTCATTGTTCAATTATTATAACAAAACAAAAAAAGTAAGTTCAAGTGTATTGTAATTTCAATAAAAAATAAGTGAAAGATATCAAAAATAGTCTTTTAATTTCATGTGTTTACATATTTATACTAAGATTTATGGGGATCAATCTATATACTTTAAAGCGGTAGGTTTTCTTTACAAAAATACCACCATATAAATAAATATCATTAAAAATGTATTCGCGTAGGTGAGAATATTGGTAAGTTAGGAATGACAACTTTTCTAATAAAACTTCAGTGTGAACTAAATTAATGGAATAAAAAATAAATATAGGTAACTAAAATGCTTCACAAGAAAAAAATCATAAATCGAATATTAATAACTCCTTAATGACTAAGTGTTGCCAGTGCTATATCGAAAATGTACGTATAATAAAAGTAGCCTCATAAATCCGTCGCCTACATGGACAGTACCTTCTACCTACGCGAGAGCCGTAAGGGCGTTTAATTGGAGCGAGGATGTAATGTTGCCAACCTTAAATTATACCTGCAAAGTCACATTGTATTTGATTTTAAAAAGTTACTGCTAAAATATATTCACTAATTTTAAGATTAAAACGGTAATATTATTATATCATCATGCCAGATCCTACAGTGTAGGCAGAGAGGACTGAATGCCAAAAATCTATCCTTTAAGACCTGACACGCTTCTTCATACACGTGCGTTGGTTTAATAGTATATATCATCGTAGTCAACTATTTTTATCGTCCCCTTGTCACACACACACGACACAGACACGTCATTTCAGATTGAGTAGAGTTAAGTCTTTACTACTGCAATTTGTAGAAAATGTTTTTTTCGTTATCTTCGTTTAAATGTTGTTGCAAAGAAACGAAGGAATAGTTTACGAAAGGTCAAGATGACATCAAAATCGAACGCTATAAACGATTTGCACAAACTAGTTCAGAATCGGACTCGTAAGTGGTCCTTCAAGGTCTCGAAATACGGATTTCGAGTCGTGATCTCGATAAAGCGTTATTGTTGCCACACATTTAGTGTTGCGCAGGATGTTTTTACAGTTTCTGAACAAGTTTACACGAATGATAGCAGCTGTCTCCCTGTACCGTTAAATTCAGAATGTAAATATATAGAGAAAATCATTTAGTGGTTGTAGTTATTAACGAAGTCTAAATATCCCTAATTTACAACTTATTTTTTTAATATAGGCCACCGGTGTTTTTGTAGTTCATAAGTTTGTTCAAGTTTACAAAACTATAAAGATCACAATAGATGTTCACTGACCAGAATTTCCAAGAAAGTCGAAAATAAAGTAAATAAGATTACAGTTCTAGGTAAAAATCAAATTTAAATTTGACAGGAACACATTAGGTCTGTTAGGATAGCAACATTTGACATTCAGCGCTCTTTGCTTATCCTGTGAAAGACTTCGTCTGAGGTTGCAATGCTAATAAAAAACTATATTTAAGTGGGTTTTTTATTATAATTATTTCTGCAAGTTGAATGATTCCGTTAGATGAAAGAAAATCAATTATCTATACTGTAAATCCTTCTATTATAATTACGTTTCTTTATTGTAACACCAATGTATATAAATAATAAAATGTAAAAAATCGCGGTGGCGCGGTGGCTAGCGGGCCTCAGTCCGACCTCGCTACAGCCTCGCCGCATTCACCGATGTTATTGGCTCAATTACTTCGCCTCCAAATACACTTTTTATGCTCCACCACTAAAATAGATTGCAACTTTAATTTTCGAATATCGAATGACAATTTTATTTCGTTGCGCGCGAAAATACAGAGATAGAATTTTTGATAAGCAATTTTAAATTTCGATTGTACAAATACAATTTATATGCACAGAATTAGAATTGATAATTTAAATTTTTACCAACGGTAAAGTTACATTTTTATAGTCTGTATTTTTTAAATTACATTTTGCAATTTAAATTTTTTTCGGAACATTTAAAGTAATTGATAAATAATAAATGCAATAACAATTCTTTATATATTTCTTCGACTATTAACTACTCTTAAGGTACGTCTATGTAACAATGAAAATCGTAAAAAGATCATGCAGATAAATATCTGTATTGTTTATCTAAACATGTGAATAGCCCCGGAATAAATTCTACAGACTGTTGCGAAATTATATAAAAGCGTGTTCGATCGGTCTTTTTTACCTAGAGGGTCTTTTTTTAAATGTTGCTATGAATATTAATAACTTGGAGATTTAAGTATTCAAATTTACTTTTGAAATGATTGTTTTTAATATTAACTATATTTCATAGCCAAGGCAATTTGATTATTAATTTAATTAGGAACTACAATGCATTGATTCCGTGTTGCCATATAACTTAATTCAATTATCCCAGTCATGATCAATCGAATCACTGGAAACAGAATTGACTAATTTATTTAACAATTACTTAACATATTTACTCATTTATAAATTGGAGGCAAAACTAATAGCATTAAAATCGTAAATACTTTATAACATTATTAAACATTTGCTGATGTAGGTACATTCAATTATTTTAAAGTAAGATATCATTTATAACACTGCAACGGAAAGTAATATTTTAAGTTCGTTGACTAGACAACAGTAGTACTAAATACTTCTAAAAGTAATATATCATTTGTCAAGGAATAAAATACTATTTCTGAAACAAACAGAAAAGTATACATTTGTCGATTCTTTATCGTGTCTTTCGGCAGTAAACCGATAAGCCCGATTTTATTTTCGCCATACTTTTCTTTGGTTTTGTTACAGTGTAATAAAAGTCAATTATCGTTCAAGTACATACTCGAACGATTTATCGTTGCTTTATGTTGAAACAAGTTTGCGTTAAATTTATGTGTCGCCTTAATTCCGTATTAATAAAAGTGAATTGTACTGGCAACCCAGATAAACTCGTGACTAAGAAAATGATGCAAGGCATATTTCGATCTTTTCGCTTTTTGATGCCATACGAAATGTCGATTGTTTTGAGACAATGACCGAATATACCTACTTCTTGCCCGGCCGATTTTCAATAGGGTTTCGAAAGTGACCGTAATTTGTATGGAAATTGTTTGAGGCTTACGTGATGTCCTGGCGACCTTGTTACATGTGCTTAACTTCAGTTCATTGAGTGTATTTTTGACTACAATTCTGCCTAATTGCTGATTGGTAACGTACCGAAATTTGAAAGGTATAACAAAAGCCAGTTATTATTTTGCCATAGCACTAAGTATCTAGGTAATAATTAGTTGTAAACAATTACAGTTTATATTATAAATGTATGAAAAATATAATTTTCGTTTCCAAGAACAACTATAACTCTTAGTTAATTACTGAGTAACATTTTATTTCCATAATAAATATAATATACATACCTATGGCTAGGTTTCATTTAGCCTCTACGAAAGGATGGTACATGAAATTATTTATAAGATAATATTGTAATGTTACTGATAGAGATATTTGGCAATCTGTAATCTCTGCCTATCCTGTAAGAGATCGGGCACGAGTTTGTAGGAATGTATATTGTAATGTTGCCAGCCGCGGTTTTATCTTTCCCGTTTTTGTGGTATTCACTTATTATAAAAAGATCATTAGATTAAGAGGATAATTTGTGCATTAATTTTTTTTTACAATCATTATTAGTATTAGTAGGTACGTAAAATTGTATTGAAAATGTTCCATAACAACTAAGAGTTGACTTCAACACAAACAAGCGATGTCTTATATTCCGTTCGATTATTATTATTATTATTGGAGAAACCTATGTCCGGCAGTAGACGGGAGTAGACTGATAATGATGAACGATGATGATTATTATTGAGATTATTTCAGAGAGTAATTTATGAGTTTTGGATAAAATAAACTTAATACGAACTTAATAAAATTAATACAAATATAAATTTTGCAGAAAATATAATATGTAATAAAAATAATAAAAAAACAATAATCTATGTGTAAGCATTCACTAAAAATCGAAGTTCTTTAAATTCTGCTTCCACGTCACCTACTAAACTTTTAATATTAAAGAAAATGTAAGTCAAACGAATGTTCAATTAAACTGTCTATTTATTTGTCTACCTACGTTTTTTTTTTTTTACGTCAAGATAACTCAGATCGAGTGCCTATCGCCACAAGGGCCGACGATAGGTTATGTCGGGCTCTAACCGACTAAAAACCTGACG
>DWME01009364.1:0-10970 GCA_018244795.1 Parelbella ahira ahira | reverse complement strand
GGTAGATTATCTCTTTCTCTCTCTGTCTCATATCTCCTAATTACGATAATATATTATTTTCGTGTTATATAAATATTACTGATACGAAGGGTTCATGATGACCTCCAATCCCCTAAGATCGTTAATTTTAAGTGTACATAATATCTATCATCATTAGCATCATCATCATCAGCCTACAGCTGTAATATCTATATATCATTCCTATTACAAACATCATGCAATTATGTTGCTTGTTGAGTTATCTTTGAAATAGTTTTGCGTTTTGAAAATACTCTATTAGTCGATAATAACATTTAGTTACATAAAGATCCACGAATTCAAAGGGCCTGTGTTATTTGTGAATGTCTTTTTCTCAATAAAACAAATATTTGATTTTGCCATTTATTTAGATTTTTTATATCGTTATTTATTCTAATACTTAAAATATAAAACGGTGGATGACTTCTATGTTGCGCAAAGCGTGCAAAAAATCATTTTTATGAATATGTCGATTATAAATATAAAATTTCATATACCATAACATAATTCTTAATATAGGTACTATACTTAGAAATATGTAAGTAATGTTCTAGTTTTTATATGCAATGGATTCTTCTTCCTCTTTCTTCACAGCTTGGATGAGGACGATTGACATAACCGCGTTCACCACCTGTCGGGACAGTCATGTAAAAAATATATAGATCATATTTTTTATTACGCTTAGGAATAATAGAAAACAGATTGTTTCAGTATCTTATATTGGGCAATTGGGCACTAATCATAATTTTGTCAATAACATCAACAGAAAAACAACAAAAAAAAACTCCTTTAACTGAAGTAACAATCAGTATTCAAAGGATAAATGAGTAGATAAAATATCGGTCTGGTCCCGTTATTACAATAGAAAACTAGGACGAGGAATTTTCGAAACAACCACAATAAAAGGGGAAACCTAAGTTCTAATACTAAATGGCTCTTGAAGATTTTCGATTCTCGTACAGCTATTTTTGTAAGTATAAGCTTATTTAACGGATAAGGGCGGATGTATTTAGGCCACGCTAAATATTGTTAACGGTTTCATTCTAAGTTCTTGTTCCTCAAGCCATGCAGATATAACGCTTAAGAAATATCTCACAATTTATTTGTATATTGTGGCTGTTAAGCGAAAAACAGAGCTATGGCCTTAATCTTTCTCAATCACAGAGCATAGTCCTATTTAACCTTAAGCCGTAAGTTCAAGTACGTACCCGAGCACCGTTACATGTATTCAGCAGTGTAGCGATTTTAATTGAAATCTTAATATTGTATGCCACTGCTTTGGAACTTACACATATCATACAAGACGCAAGTACGATGCCAGCGAGCCATCCAGTTTTGCCTTCCAGGTACCACGTGAGCTCGTCCACACATCCATGGAAGTACGCGTTGCCTGTCACCGAATCACGGCACTCAGCTGGTAAAGGCTTATTCAAGTTGATGAAATCCATCGGTCCATCAGCACCACAGCACCCAATCTGAAATTAAATTACGGATTCGAATAAACGAGTTTTAAAGCAATGAGTACTAGACAAAATTGAAAACAAACAATGATCCCTTTGAAAATCCACATTGCAGCAGAAATAGATTTCGGTGTCGAAATCGAAATCATTTCGGTACATGGTACATTTGATTTCCGAAGAACTAAATAGGATTGGAGCCGAAACAAAACGAAAAACACTTTTGAAAACCTACTGGACCATGGTAAACGATTCAAACAGGATTTTCAACAGAACTTTGATCCCAGTGGATATTTCAATGCGACAATATTCAATCGGAATGTACACGGGACGTGGCATGAAGTCATTCAATTACTCAGACGCTCCCTACGGCCGCCTGCAGCTCAGCATTTGGACCTCCATTTACCGTTTCCATATCAACTGCCTATTTGCTGAACGTGAT
This sequence comes from Parelbella ahira ahira, assembly GCA_018244795.1. Lineage (NCBI taxonomy): Eukaryota > Metazoa > Arthropoda > Insecta > Lepidoptera > Hesperiidae > Parelbella > Parelbella ahira. The sequence goes on along the minus strand of DWME01009364.1, from coordinate 9,053 downwards.
TTGCTTTAAAAGTTCAGTTGCGATGACAAATTATTCTTAATTGGATAAGTATTTTATGATTTTTAATTCTGTTAATACACTGTGTGGTGTGTAGAAAGATGAAGTATAAGGCATTTACTTTTCTTTAAATAAAAAAAGAATGATCTTGATATTAAATATCCCATAATTTGCTGTTTTTTCAATGACGTTAAAAATATTGATTCTCTTACCCCTTCTTGCACCATCCTCAAGATTTCTCGACTTCCTTCATGTTGTGGATTATTGATGAGTCTGACAATAACATCTCTAATAATGGGTTGGATGCTGGAGTCGTACGTAGAGAAATCGAGCACCACGCAAGCACCAACCAGTCCAAACACGAACAGCCCCACTTGCGTTGCTATGAACTGTGAAAATGATTAGCACATTTTTTTATTTCATTTAAAAATATTTAGTAATGTAAAGAAGTCAACGTTCAGGTGGAGTTGCGCGTTGTAAGCTTTTTGTAAAATGAAGACATGCTGAATGCAAATAACTCTGTGAACTGTCAAGGAGAATGATTCGCAGTCTGTCCTGGTTTTCGTCATTATATTCGTAATTACGGAACTTCTTGAGTGACCTTAAAAACAATTTGCAAACAACCAAGAAAATTTTTGCCCACTAACTTGTCCTTTCGCTAATCCGCTCTGCTGCCGCTTGGTAGGGAAATCTTTCGATATTTGCCAAAAGGGTAAAAAGGCTTGCGTCCCTTATGTATAATATAGTGTTAAGAACAAGCATAACAAGAATTTTTAACTTATTTTTAACTTACTGTATAGAGCAGGAAAACATTTTCCATTAAAGCTGATCCACAACCGAGGAACGCGACCACCATGATGCCCAGAGACGAGATGAGGATGATGTAGATGCCGATGAAGTAACGCTGCAGTTCCAGGATGCGCATCCATTCATTGAAGCCTGGTTCGATGCAAATCCATAAGCATAGTGCGAATATGGAGACACCAAATAACTGTAAAATGAAATTCTCCATTAAACGGTGTTAATACTTAACATAACATCATGCCTTTGCTCAAAGAAGCAGGCAGATAAGTATAGTACTCTCACGGTTCACCAGTTATATTATACATCCCATGGAAAGGGGTAAACCTGTTGCCACACACTGGGCACAAATCTATATGGAATGCTTGACTGACTGCAATACTTATTAATTAAGATAAATGTTTAGATTTAGGCAGAGAATTAAATTTTACTGATATCTCTTTATAATGTGTTGATATTATACCAAAAACTTATATAGACTCTACTTTTAAACTTTAACTACAATATTCATGTATACTGTTCGCGTCTACGTAGTTTATCACCCATCGTTCGGTTTGTGTTAAAACTTTTGATGAAAACGTAACATCACGTCGGTAAGCCCTGACGGGTTAGGCAGAGAAGCTCAGTGCACTCCCACGGTTCACCAGTTACTATTGATGGAATTATTGAATTACCTATTATTTATGTTATTGACCGTAGTACACATTGCACGTAAAACAATTCGAGTGTTCAAAACAATATAATACCATATCCAATTGCGTTAGAAAACTTTACAAAAAAGCGGTGTTTGGCAGAGTGCACCATTTTATTTCGATTTTGTAAATTACATTGTGTTTCTGACCGTGTTAAACTGTTGCTGTTGTAGTTCGGACGAAACGTTTAAAAACAACAAGAGTAATTCACTTACTTTATATGAAAAATTGTAACCTTTTCCACATAAGGAGACTGTTCCTTCTAGAAGTATTCGACACATTAAGTAATGATGATGTAGGTAAAGCATATTTTAATTCATTAATTAAATACATTGATTACACAATCACAGCTAAATGAACATTAGAACAAATTTATAATTTATTAGATATTATTTCTTTTTTATTTTTTTTTTATTTTTTTTTTTTTCTTTAAGAATATACATACTCATATGTACGTGTAATAACAAACATAGTTGAAAGTTGGTATATCTAATTTTGAAATCTTTTATCAAATTCGAAATTTTCTATCAATTTTCAAATTTACGAGGACGACGTTATTTTAATGGAGCCATTTTCGCCAGAGCTAAGAATAAGCAGTTCAGTGTCTCTCATATAAAGCCTTACAATTTTCTCCTGTCTTTGGAAAAAGTCAATATTCATGTACGATATGTGTGTCACAAGGCGTGGATCACGTTTTGTTCTCTTCAGAAGCCGAAAGAGACTTTTTGTGACGTTAAAAATTTATAACATCGTAAAAACTCCCACCGCGGTCGTCTTCCACGCCAACAGCGGCTCCTTAAGTATGAATACGGCATTAGGTGGATACGTGAATATTTTGGGTACCTATTAAATTTATATTTCATAATCGTATCATAGATTGCTCGCTTACGGATTGCCGTAAAAAGTTTTAGCTCAGCTTATATCCTACTAAAAGGTATCGTTCTGATCTACAGAGTAACTGACATCTTCGACGTTGAATATTCAGGAATAGCACATCAGTCTTTCTAGTTATAGTAGACGTTAGTTACCTCTTTTCGCGTCTGGCGTATCTTTAAAGACACCTGAAAAGCTAGAATATTAAGAAGTTTTACAAGGCTTGAAAATGAGGCTTTTTCTCACAGCCGCAACGTGCACTTAAGGGATTTGAATATCTTATGTAGCAGATTTGGTAATACCGTGGAAGGGGACTCTCGGGGGGACCGATTCGGTGGGAATTTTAAGTTTTAAAACAATCACTTAATACTGAGAGCGTTTCGATGTGTTGAGTTAGGATAATCGGCTTTCATTTTGGGCTCCGAGCTCGTTCTGCTTTCGTTTTCCACGCGGCTTGTTAAATCAAACTGTCACTTTGTCAAAAGTTGAAGGGACGGGATATTTATATATCATATAAATCGTTATGGTATAAGTGTAAGTGACTGCTTTGCGGGAATCTCAACCGAAACATTTTCGTAATATCGCAGAAAACGTACTTCATAAATAGAACGAGACGTTACGGACAGCGAAGAAATGAAATTAAACAGCTGCGAGCCTTATGCATGAGTTGTTTTAAATATTATTATTACCCATCTCAGCTTTTCATTTTTCTCCGCGTGCTGTAGCGTGGGCCGTTCTTGTTGTGTGCTCATGTAATTTCATTATGGTTTGTTTGCAAAGGAGAGAGTAATCGTTTTATTACATCTGCGGTTCGAACAATACTTATTGAAATTGAACTATTATAAGTTGATTTTCGAAAATAAACAAGAATCCTCTTTGTGAAACTTCTTACGTTTTTTTAATAAATATTTTTTCAGTGTCCGACGTTATCTACATTTTAATTACGTCTGACTGTATTCTTTTCTAACGTTAAAGTTGAATAAAGACATTTGCGTTGCTTGCAATAAATTTGTTTACCGCGTTATTGAGTGAAAAGTCAATAAAATCTAGTCGACATATGGTAATTGAAACGAAAGCTGGTACGTTTATAAACGTGGAAGTCATCGAATAAAGTCATGTCATGAGTCAGTCCTCTCATACAGTTATAAACAGATTAGATCACTCATTACCATATTAACGTAAGTCACGCTTAAAACTCTAATTGATTCAAAATATCTTATTACATTTATTTTATTCACTTCAAAAACAAATACGAGATACTTGGGGTGGCAATATAATCAATACTTAATTAAAACATCGTCGAAAATTCATTAAAATTATAATTCAACTCGACGAGACGAGAAACGGTTTACAAGTTGATACAAACTTCAAATTGTTGTGAATTCATTTGATTGGGCTTTAACTTTGTTAGGCTATGGCGGACATATTCCACCGACAGCGATAAGCGAAAGGTTTAAAAAGGCGATAAAAATTAACGAGCCCATATCACAAGGGTACCAGTTAAGTGGGGTAATAATTTCTGAATACAGTATCGGTTACTAATCTAACGTCGCCTTTGAAGCTATAGTCAGTTTTAATGTTGCTGTATAAGATTAAGTCGTCCAAACACTAATTGTTGTTATATTATTTGTCTTAATATATTATAAACATAATTAATTTACTGTTTTCAGATATAATATACTCTTAAAAATGATTTATTGTTATTTTACGTATCATACGTATCTGTATGATATTAAATATAATATGTATGTATATTTATAATAAAACTAAAAATGTAAATTTTTTTTTTAATGAATAACTTTTAATTCTAAAATTGGTCACAAGCCACAATGCTAAAGTTTTATTTTATATAAAATAAAAAAGTATATATCACTCTTATGTTATCTTCAACAATTGATTCCATGTAACACACACGCTCTAACGTGAGATCGTCTACGACAAATAGCCTCAAGTGGAGACAAATTCATAATGACGGTTTTTCTTGAATATTCACAATTTTTTTAACCAATGTATATTATAATTCCTATAAACAAAAGTGATATTGAAAATTATTTTTTGTTTTAATTTTTACACCTTACGTACCATCAGAATTCCTGCTTGGCAACGAAATTAAGCATACTGCGGGTGATTGAGTTTACAATAGTCGGTCTAAGTACCAGACGTGGTAGATTCCGCAAAGTAAGGCACAATTAACTATGTGAGATATTTTATAACATGGGCTTATGCAGTCAAACTTTAATTTAATATAATGATAATTATATGACTAATAAAAGTATAAAATAAATTAGCATCATCATGCGAGCAGTTCCTAATTAAATTTAAAATGGCGCTGGCGCAGTATCAAACATACTGGTGTGGGAGACAAATTAATATGATTACATTTCAACGTCATGTCTGTACAGGCAATCCTACGAATAAATTCTAAATACAGTCAATTTTTATAAGTCTATAAGTCAAATCTAAATACATAGCAATCAAGTGATTTCGAATTTCTTCTTCAACAAAAGTGTATCCCGGTTAATTGTTACACGGCTTTTATTAGATTTGGGGTATACACTTTGGCGAGAACCCAAACGTCAATTATCGAAACCTTGGATAACTTCGGCAATTATTCCTCATTTGTGCCGAACACCTTAACGAGCGCTCAGGATTGAACGACACTTGACGCTCGACGTTTTTGGCCCGCCATCAGTTCTGGCTCTCCAATCACCCGAAAGTAGTTGGAAGTCGAACTCATCATTATTTTGTTTACCTGAGTGGTTGTGTATCGTGTTTTTTTACAGCTGGATATTTTTATTTTAAATGCAAATATTTCGTCGCATTGAGTAATTGTCTTTCGACGTGGGAGTCACTTCAATATCTTCAGTGATATTTTATTGAAGTTTGCTGTAACGATAAACAGTTTAATATGATAGCTGCATACATCAAGAATTTAAGACCTTGTTGGATAGTCATTTTAATATTTTAAAGTGGATCGAATTTATTGGTAATAAGCTTTCAATGAATCGATAGGTAAATGAACCTAAGAAACTACGAAAGCAAATCTGATGTACTCCATACTATTGTTTTCTCAAAAGAACTAGGCAATTGACTGTAGTCTAATCACAACATAATAAAAAGTTACGATGGAGCTGATTTATTAACCCATAATATGACTAATATAGCACTTCAACGCCTTAAAAGCTATTCAATAGTTGAATTAATCCCAGCGGAACACATAGCTCAACTAAAAAACTACTCAGGTTTAAGTTCACACATTTGTTTCGATGGATGCAAATCTATTGTACCTACCTACAACTTTCAATGATTTACTGACAAAACCGCGCTTTATTTATTAATTATATATAATGCTTATTTTTACACTGCTCCTTAATTTTTCCTTGAACCTTGTAAATAACTTAATTTAGGATAAAATTCAAAAAACGACATTAATGTTAGGCGTAATTTACCTAATTAGCTTGATTAAGTGGCCGCTGTATCGACACAAGTTGCGGCCGGCGGCGCGCGATTTACCGCCTCGCCATGTGTTCCTAATGTTTCGTACTTTAGACAACTTTGCTCTGTTGTTATCCTCCTGTCTTCTATTACTCGTGTAAATATAACATGGTTGTTTAAATTATATTGCGTTTCTTTGTTTAGATGATCAAAAAAAATAGGAACGTTTATTGCTCATCAAGCAATGTAATGTACACGGAGTTTTATATAAAATTGATCCGTCATCATCAGCCTACAGATGTCCGCTGCTGGACATTGGCATTCTCTAATCGGCACCACTCTTTCCGTTTAAAATAAAACATATGTATGTATGTAAGCTGTTCGTTAATATATGTATGTATATGTTAGGCATAAATATAATTGAAATGGAAAGTACAGAAGTTGAAGGGATAGTAAGTATATAAGTGTTTTTATGATTACGCATACGTTTTAAGTATGTATGATGAATCTATGTTATAATAGCGTGGTAAATTGATCTTTGAGCACATTAACGTACATATCAGTTTAAGCAGTCACACGAACATACGCATAACTTGTAAGCGATTTTATAAATTAATTGCGATTATGGACAATTTTTCTTACAATTACTACTCGGTGTTTGATCAAACAAAGTGGTCATAATTATCTTCTGGTGCCGGACTAAGGGCGGTATCTGCTCATTGAATTATTTTTTGTTCTCGTCCAACTTTTTTGTAACAACAGTTACACAGTTTTCTTTACAAAACGCGGCTGATTTATACGCCTCAACCGTATATTGTAGCAGCTGTGCAGCTACGAGCTAAGAAAGCTTAATTTGAAATCACTTTATTTTATACATTGCAACATTCTATTTGAGATGTTGTTGCGAGAGTTTTATTTTTGAAAAACTCCATTTAGCTGCTGCATTTTAAAGAAAATTAAGCTTAAGTGTCGGCTGGGAAATTTTGTTTTTACAATTTTAATTGAGTAGAGTCTGGGGTGTGTGGAGAAGGTATAAATAGATTTTTGACAGTAACATTCCGATTGGCCTAAATAGTATTTTTCTTAGCCTGTACGTAGGTACTGAGCGTCTCACGTGTAAGCTTGAATACCAAATACAATTACTATATTCAGCAATTGAATACATATTAGATATTGGTTCGGAAAGCTTAGTGTAGTTTTTGTTTATCAAAATATATCATAACATATAAGATAAAATATCAAAATATAACATTCGGCACGTGCACTAAGCTAGGGCAATTAGTTAAAATGTACGAAATTTAACTAAATACAAAAATCTAATAGCCACAATCTAAGTGGAAGTCAGAAAAATTAATTGGTAGCGGCATTTTATTGTCATCGATGTGATTCATCGCATGACAGCGTTGTACTTGGAAAACAGGACAAACGCCTTATCTCACTGATAACGGATTCTTTGTGCCTTGCCCATTATTTGAGCTGAATGCACGTTTTATATCAATATAAATAGCAATTAGGAAATATTAGACATTGTATGTGATACTTAAATAAATCATACGTGTTTATAGCAATATGAATTATAGGATAATATCGTGCAGGTATTCAGGTAACCATAATGTATACAACCAATGGCGGTCACACTAGCTACAAGTTTCATATCTTTCATTTTTCAATTTTAGGAAATATCTTATATATCAATTGTAATCTATTGCCATTGCGGCTGGATCTTTATGGATAATTGATTTAGTCCTAAAGTCCTCGTGGCGCACGATTTTTCAACACAGACGTAAGGTTATGTTTATGAGTAAGCACGTACTCCGGTGTCAGTATCCGTTTTCTAGTCGTTTTCTTGTTTCATTATTATGTTTTATATGCTGAGAAACTCATATATCGCTCCTGGGACAAAAAACGCCTAATGTAAAAACGAATTGACTTCGGAATTTAGTTCTCATATTCGTCACAATATGGCGACGATATAATTGCGTAGAACACAAAATTTGTCCGTACGTAGATGTAAACAGTAATTGATTTCAACACATTTCTACGTACATTAATATTATGATTTAACGAAGTAAGAATAAGAATACTGAGACTTGAGACTGTGGAAATGATTTTTTTGCCTGCTAGCTCCTTAATAAGCAATAATAAATGACATTTAAAATAGAAATTTATTGAGTGTTTTAAAATCTACATTTGTGCGTCAAAATATGTAAAAACTTAATTATGAATGAAACACAAAAACACAATATTAGCGCGATGCGTCATATTTTTCAGATCAAGTCATGAACAACATCCGCTTAAATAACAACAGCAAGTTGTGAACTGCAAAAGCGTAGCCGTACACCGAGAAAATGCAACTCTGCGCCGGCAGCACGTAGCCAAAGGAAACACTGAACAAACGAAAATGAAAGAAAGAAATAAAATCCCTACAGCGTTTCAATTTGTACCCACCCATAGCACAACGTTGAAGCAGAACAAAGTGTACTTGATACAATAAATCTGGGATTCGAGTTTCCCGACTGCCGGCCCTTTGCCGTCGCCTCTGCCAGCTCCCGCCATCACACTTCAATATTTCACTTCGCACTTTATATCTTCACCACTACCTGAACTTCTCAGTCCACTTGCGGACTCGATAGAATCGTAACTGAGGTATTATCGGCAAGATAATGCGTTACACATAGCTAGGTTATCAATGTTTGTCGAGATAAAAACGTACGAAAAGATATGAGGTTGGCATGAATTGCCACACCCGTCCGTGTATTGTACCTCTGTTGCCATTATTAAATATCACACCATCGTAATTCCTGTATATTATTCTAGTAACATACTAATATATCTATTTATTTAACAGTGACTGGATATTGTCATATCGTATAGATTCTTATCAAGGTTTGTTTATTGAACCCGTTGATGTACTTAGTACTAGTTATCATAATCAATGATTTGGGCTTCAACTCGTTGCCCATAACAAAAAAATAAGTCATCATAAGTTTAACTTGCAATATTTGGAAATTAGTGGTTCACAATATGATTTAATTATTTGTCATATCCATTAGAAAGTCTTTGAAATATACAAAAGGTCGTATGAATTAAGGAGTAAGTAGGTACTTCGATGACTTTTCGGGCCTCAGCGTTCGATCGAAAGCACCAAATAGTGGTAATTTTGGATTTATTTGTTGAATTAGGGGTAGTGTCTATTATTTTCAATAGTCTGAGGTTCAAATCCTAGTAGAAAATGCAGTCTTTGCAAATATGTGC
>DWME01009363.1:0-10972 GCA_018244795.1 Parelbella ahira ahira | reverse complement strand
TATATATACAAAATGCTTAAAATACTTTTTTTAAACCATATGAAAGATTGATTATTATAAGGACAGATGTTACCTTACAAATACTTTACACTTTACAATTTTTTCAATACATAATAGGTGAAGATAAAAATAACGATACCAAAGGATATCTGCGTTGTCAATTAAGATGGAATGTTGCCAGTCTTAATCTTAAAATAAATTGTGATGAATGATGAATATGAAACTACAGTTTTGAAAATTGGTTTGAATATTCTCGTGTTCCTAAATTAAAAAATATATTCATAAACAGTCTTACTTTTGTGTAGTGAAAACCTGCACATAATATCGCAACAATCCACTACGCAGTGACTCATCACTTCGTTGTAGGCCGGTTTCTCTATTTTCACTAGAAGCATATTTGTTTCATACTTTGCTATGCTTCTCAATTAATGAACACTGAACTGTTACAATATTCTATGTTATTATTAAGATTATATTAAAACAAATCTACTTGAGCTAACCGCGAATAAATCGAAACATTTTAAATCAGTTTAAATTTTTATTATGTATATTGTATATTTATATATACATATATTGTAAGCCTACGTCCTATATATTAATCAAACATTTATTAATACTACATAATATTATGACTATGACAAGTATTGTATCCTAATGGAATGACTTTACCCTTACCTATTACTATTTATAAGTTGAATTCGAGGTTCGTAGGTTCGAGCTTTATGATCGGATCTCAAGATGGCGGCTCGGGTGGTGCTGGCGGGCCGGGGGCAGGGGTCTGCAGGAATTTCGCTGCTGCCGGAAATCCAGTTAGGTCGAAACCAGGAGCTGGGACTATACCAGCAGCAGTTGCTGTACCTTGCAGGTACGCTACTAGCCTGTAAAGAAAATCATTAGCAAATTTAAATAGTCTCTTATTTATATGTACATATGTACTCTAAACATATGAATATTGCCAAGGTTAAATAAAAAAATTTTTTTCATAACTACATTACAAATTTTTATTAATTTTAGTTCATTGTTACATGGTTCAAAATGTGCCCAAATAATTGATACCGAGTTGTTTTTTACCTTCGTAGTTCTTCAAGGGCACTAGCTTGCATAAGAATGTAGTTTTTGGCCAACAAAAGGGTTGCGATTTTGGACAATTTTCGTACAGATGGCGAGTGTGCGTAGGGGATTACCCCTCGCAATTCATCGAGAGCATCGTTCTAAAAAGAAAATTTCATATTCGCTTATGAATAATGTTTCTAAATTTTTTATGAAACCATTGATGATACATATATTTCTTAATTTAAAAAAGCAATTCGCGCTGCCATGACGCATTCTGCTAATTCGTAATTGATATTGACTCTATTTGGTTTTTAATTTGTGTATATATTTTTTGACTGTACCTTATATATTTTTTTAATTCTATCGAATGAAAAGAAGTCTTTATGTGACAATAAAATATGTTCACATAGATAATATCTCGTCTATTTCGCTTAGATGTAGGCAGGTCATAAGAGACTATTTGCAACTTAATACAAATATGGTGTGATACCTGCACGTTCTATTTTGTTTATTTTTCACAGTAATTGCAGTTTAAATCAAGTTTATCGGCAGAAAAACATTACAACTCTCACCAAATCATGCATTCTCCGTCTCTCTCTCGCATTAATGTTCAGTCTTACACTTTTACCTTGACGCATTTTTTGTTTAGATTTCCCATCGCCAATAGGCCTGAAAGTATAATAAACGAAAGTGTAAATACAGAATTCAAATTGTATACAAAAGAAAAGAGTTAATATCACTGTCAAATATAGGTTACTCCTAGACTTTTAGTAACAATTAAAATTTTTAATACATTTTAAGTATGTACTTGTAGTAAAATTTAATTTTTTTTTTCAAGAATACGAGCTTATTTTTGTTATCCATGCATTACTTTGTTATGCATGCAATTAGCTTTTAAACACTACCTACCTATTCCCAACCCGCACGTACAGCGCGGAGATTAGAGATAAAACCCCTTAAAGTAAGCCTAGAGAGAACTTAGACAGATTGATGATAATGAGACTCTACTAATAAATATTTTAATTCCAAAGAAATTCAAGAATATTTACCAAAATGCTTTCCTTTTATAAAATGTCCGGTTTATATTAACAATCAAAAAAGAACCAAAACAAACAAAATATAAACATTATGTATAGTTAAACTACATTTAGGTAAGGTCTAAAATCGATGCGCTCTGCGACTCTACATGTAGAGTTGATTGAATCTAGGGGTGGCCGGTGATATGAAGTGGAACAAGTGATTAAGTCCCGAGCGCTGACAATGGATCGGGTTTGTGTGGGACGTTAACGAGACGGGGGTTGCATCGAGTATTACAAATATCTAGATAGGGCATTGAATATAATAAAAAAAATACTTTATTTAATAAACATTGTAAGTTCACTTGCAATTAAAAATATGGAAGATGTGTATTAAGAACCACAAATAAAATTATATAATATTTTTCTAATGTGTCTAAACAGTTATATGGAAAAAAAGAATCAATTCCTTTAATACTGTAAAACCATAGACAAGTGGTTTTACATCGATATAATCTTTACATTATTTGAATTTTGTTGTTGTGGTAAGTCTGTGACTTTCGCAACTCTATATAAAGACGCAATGATCAAGCCTCATATTCATTACAATCGAATTTCATTTTAGTAGAGCACGGGACTGGGGGAGCTTTAGGTGTATTATGCACAGATGTTGCACTCAAGTGCGTTTTTGCACCAGCAAAAAACCACAGGATTATTGTTTTCTGTACAATAAATATGCTAGTTAGAAACCATTATTTTTCCCGAGATAAAAATGGCGTACAAAATTACGAGTCCATTTTTATGGATATATGAATGTATGTATGTATATATGGAATATAATAGCTGCATGAGAAAAAATGACCAAAAAATAATTATTGATTACTTTTGCAAATATGAATAATCTTATAGGTGTATAAACATTCAACAATAGTTTTTCATTAAAATAATGATTTAATGAAAAAATATTTTTACAAAATGAATATTTGCTATCGGAGGCAATAATTATTGTACATACAGAATTTTCTACATGTTTCATCTTCAGCGGATTGAACAAAAGCGCATGCGCGAATCGAGATCACGAATATTATAAATTATTTATAGCTTCTTCAAGCTTTTTTAATCACAATGAAATTAATATTTCATTTTAAATATAACTTTACTTAATTTATCATTATCATCATCGGCCTATTTCACTCCACTACTGGACATAGGCGCCCAATGAGCGCCATTGTCCACTTACTTACTAGACATAATTTACTAGATTGATAGATACGAGAGATTTGAAAAAATCGATGAATCAACTAATTAATAGGCATTTTACAAACGTACCTTTGGGCATAGCTGGTACCCGGTTCTGGCTGGTTTTCATCACTGGGATAGCAGTGCTGGGGCGGCGGTGGCTGACCTCCTTGCATATAAAACCCTCCGAGGCCGACGGCTCCAAGCGGTGTCCGCCGGCCAGGCACCGACTGCGGTGGTGAATGAGACTCGCCGAGTGGAACGCCATCCCAGGTCCGTCGCGCTTCCATTTTGGGTGATTACATCGAATTTTATTTGATATTGATGCTAGGAGAAAATAAAAGTGCTGTGGGGACGTTTGATTTTGGCACGGACTTGACAGACAGTGAGCGAAGTTGGCGCGGTCCACGATCGATCCGGCCACGCAGCTGGGGCGCGCACCCCTCGCATCTCGCCTATTGTTCCGAGATGTGATTTGTTTCAGCGCTCTACCCGATCGCCCGCTTGCGTACACTGCGCGGCCATTATCGTTGTGTCTGTTTGTATGATTACAATGTTTTCTTTAACTTCTTTTATATATGTACTAATAACACTTAAATACTTTTATGGAAGAAAATTAATATGTTCTTTGCGTTTATGTCTTATATTATTCTTTGTTATATATATTTGAACTTTGATAAGCTCGAAAATCCTTTGATAGAAACTTAGAGATGTTTCTATAATTCTCTAATCGTTGGAAAAATCGTAAAATTGCAACTATTATAACATTACTCTATTTATCTAACTGGTGATACAGTGTAAGTCGGGTGATCAAATATCAACATCATAACCAACCCTTTTATCATTCCATTGTTAGAGACGATTGTTCTCTAATTACCAGAAAACTAAGGTCAATAGCTAAAGAGAAATATACTGAAATCTACTGATAATTTTTCGAGAGGTAAACAAATGACTTTGCGTTATTAAAATCATATCGATTTGGGATAACAACTCTACACTGAGATAATTCATTCGGCTCTACATCAAATGGGTTAACTGGATGCGAGATACAAACATCGTCGTACATAATGCTACGGCATTAAAACCACGGTTACACCATAAGCAGACAGATACATAAATTCGCAACTATAGTGAAAAGTGTTTTATTAGTTTGTAGAATTACACATCAAAAATGCATATATATGGTCAATGTGTCACAGCGTGTGAGTGTACTATACCTCTGTCTACCTTTACGATGTTAAAGGCGCGATGTTGCTTTTTTATTAAAACATGTTAAAAAAAATCATTCGTGATTTATTACTTCATAGGCTCATTAACCTATAGTCGCTAAACCTACGACGTTTGAGAAATTGATGAAGTTCAACTATTGTTGTTATATGTTCACGCCAGGTCTTTTACGGAGCAGACAGACTATACCAAGTGCCAAACATCTCCATTGTTACATTCCTGATATACATATATCTCGTACACTATACAATTAACTTTGAATTAAATTGAAATAATTAATTAATTAAATTAATTTTGAATTGAATTTTGAATTTGAATTTTAATTAACTAAACAATGTCAGTGTACGCAATTGATGTACTTTCATTTGTATTTGCTATTAAAGTTCTTCATTCACCATCGTTTTGTTTGCGTAATTGTGCGAGGCGTACTCTTTTAATTTTTTTTTATCAATGTTAAATAACAGTGTTCCGTTAAAGCTACAAATCGTAATATGTGTAATTTCTTCTTATTTATTTCATGTGGTTTATGGACGACGCATTGCCTCCAACGATAAATTATGATAACGACCAATTTGCGAGCTACAAGTATTTCGTTCAATAAACTGATCCGGCGGCCAATGATAAGAGCCGTTAATTGCAGGCAATAAATTTTCTTGAACATTCGTGCTATATGTACTGATGTGTCTGAGTATTTGAAAACAGTTCAGCCAGACGAAAATACTTCAGAAACACGAAAACAGTTCGGACACATCGAAACAGCGTAGACATGTGAAAATAGTTCTGACACATGTAAACAGTGCAGACACATGAAAACGGTTCAGTTATATTCTAGATGTATTTTTGTTAAAGCAACAATATGTAATAGCTTCTAGAATGCTCTATATGTGTACTGATGAGGTTAGCATAACAGCTAACATGAGTTGAAGTATGTACTTGTATTAGTTGACTTTTTTAACTTACAATTAGACTAACAACGCCAACTTGTGCCTCTCACACAAAGATTTCTCCTAATATGAGTTGAAGACACGACATCTAGCTTAGAATTCAAGATCTAAGCACTAAACTAAGGGGTTAATCGATTATACTGGCAAAATAATTATGTTAAGTATATATATTGGTAACATCACGCCGTTCGCTCATTTGAAAATCGATTGTGCCATTGGTTCGCTTGCAAACACTGTGAAACGCTCGCGGCCAATAAGACGAGCGATTTGTAACTGAGACCGATCAAATTTGAATTGCTGATTCCGATGATTTATTATAATGTATGGGTGAGGATTTCCTCTAATATCTACTGCTCGGAAAGCCCCAAATGTATTTATCTACTTCACTAAAAAATTTACGAGACACTGTTATTGTTATGTCGATCGTTATGTCTTTCAGTTCGTCCGAACACACAGTCATAAGGAAAATCTGTAAATATTTATGGTTTCGGTGTTCCTGGGGGATTTACGAGTACTTTGAACAGGTAACTAATAATATTCGTAATTCTGTAGCGCCGGAAATTTATTTTTATAATTCGTTTATGTAAGCTAATTTCATAAGAAGTTCGGCGACCGTCGTATACTTACATACATAATTGTCAATTGATTTTATGAGTCATTCCATGTAATAACCGTTAGATCATATCCTACACTTCAGACAGGATCGAAAAATTTTTGACAGAAAGATAGGCCATGAATTGCAACTACTAGGTGTTCTGAAGACCTTTAGAAGATAGCTGGATGCAGTTGGACTATTAAGATCTACGATCTCGCAGAGTGGGACTGATTAGGAGGGTCTATGTCATGATGATGATGATGATGATGATGTCAAGCAGGCGTGTAATGCTAATGGATGTACAAATGCGTGGATGGATCTACTGCGAAGTCAGTCCGAAACCGGCGTGTATTTGTGAATCACCACATTAGCCTTTACTGTTCCACTGCTGGACTTAAGGTGTGCCACAACACCCGATACGATCGATATGTATGAATAAAGTAACTCATATAAATGAAGCACATCGTCTTTGTAAGTGGCGATACCTCGTTGTTTTCCGCTTCCCCTCTAAGGACTTCGCGTGAACATAAAGTGACAACAAGTAGTGCCAAAGTTTTCGTATATTTTCTTAGCATATTTATATAACTAAAAAATTATAAATATTTAATAATTTAATAAATTATACGTTTAACAGATGAAGTTAAAAAAATTGTATTATTTAAATTTTTAAATTAATAGATACTACTATTATAATTACAGGCGTGATGTTACGTTTACGTTTTACTATTTTAATTATAATGGATACATCTGTTGTATCATTTGAATAAATAGGCTTCATTTTTATATAGATAGTGGTACGAAATGTATCGTCGTGAGACTGAAAAGTAAATGAAACCAGAAGATTATTAATAGGAAACATTTATTTAATAATATTTTTTCATTTATTTCAAGTAGTTTAAAAATACATACATCTTAATACAATCAGTTCATATAGCATACAGGTCATCCAAATAGTTCACTAACTACTTAACTTTACGTACATACAATCCAAAACGTGATCCAATTATTAATCCAATGTTGTATAAGAAATTACATATGAAGTTATCAACTCGATATATCTCAATTATCTAATTTATTTATTATAAAGTATTTTGATAAATCAATAGATTTGTACATGTTTTAATATTTTTCATGCATATGTATGTCTTTTCACAGCCTATACCCTAATGACTAGAGATTGACTATAATTTTTTAAAAACATAATAATTACATCTCGTCCATACTAAATACAGCTGCGTTGATACTTTCTTGCGATATAAACTATTAAAAGACAACATTTAGGTGAGATAGCATCTGGAAAATTTTACATAAATATAAATTTAACGTAGCGCAAGATCCGTTAAATATTGTCTATACACAAATATATTGTATTTAAACATTTTTGATTGATCATATATTCGTGAGGATCAAAATTTACAATCCATGTTCGCGCGATGATGGAATGCAAACGTCAAGTAAAGATATTGGATATAATATACATTATCAAGATTTTCATCGAATAATATGTTTATAAATTTTATTTTATTATAATAATATTTACACTTAACGTTCTAGAACTTATTTTAATAATACTGTGTAAAATTACAAAAGTTATGTTAGAAAGAGCACGATAGTTAGGCCGACTATTATCGTTATAATCGTCGAAACTTTGATTTTTCATTGTAACAATCAGTTAAGTAACCTTTCTTTGTGTTGAATATAATTTATTTGTAAATATAAATTTAGTTTTTAAATTTTCGGATTATTAAAGAATCATTTCTATAAACATTTCACATATTTCCAACATTTACTTTAAATTTTTCTATACATGTATGTATGTGCTAGTAGAATTTTCGTCTGTATTAACATATAATATAGTTTAACAGCGACATAAAATCCACAATGATAAAATTTAATTATTATGGTAATGTACGAACCTATAATTTTAACACTTATATAATATATTATAATTACATAAACAACAACATTGATTATTGATTTATTTTTCTTTAAACAACGGGAGGTGTTTTTTATTTTTTTATATTCAAATAATTACTTAAACATTTATAAACGTGACAAAGTTTGTGGGGTTTTTTACATAAGTTCAGGTGCAGGTAGTTACTAGTTTTATATTCAATTTGAACTTTAGGAATAATGCAACGTGTTGAAAGATATTTAACTTTTGGTTTTTCAAATGTAGATATATTATAGTTAAAAACGTAATGACTAATTAACAAATGCAATGTGCTTATATACATAAAATGCACACATACCGATACACCTCAAAATTTTCGACATATACAAATCAGATAGACATTATGTATGTACCTATATATAGGCCAATAAATTATAGTTCAAACTAGATTATTCTATATTTTCTAGATTTATTGCTGGACATTTTGCTTGTTATGGAGTTCTACAAAAAGAAAAGGTATTCTTTACGCTTAAATTATATTGATAATTTTCAAAAAAATATACAGCACTAACAGAAGGACAAGCGGTACGAGTGTTAAAGCTTAAAATTGCACCGGCACTTATCAACTACATAACTTTGGATTACTGACTAGAGTTCCATCGGGTAGCCCTGCCCTTATCACTGGACCGTTCCGTTCTCACATGACCGTAGTCTCTTAAAGCTTCCCTATTCCTGTGGGTGGACCGCAGGACAGTCACATTCACATAGGCACACGTGATCACATGGAGGCGGAGAGCGGCGCGGGCGCGGGGACGGGCACGGGCAGGCAGGCGAGCCACGCGGCGCCGGGCAGGCATCAGCGCGCGCGGTGCGGCGGCGCCGGTCAGGGCGCGGCGGCCGCCAGCGCGGGCCGCGCGCTCACCGCCGCCGGCACGCGCGGGCACGCCACCATCGACCCGCTGCGGCTCGTCTGGTTCGAGTTCGTCGCGCCGCCTGCGACACGTCACAATGTTTTATCTTAATATTCATTAGGTGAACGCTTGATTATATTTATCATAGAAAATAAGGTTACAGAGTTAAGTAAAAAGTCACAATTATGTCCATAAATTCTAAGAAAGCAAAATTCTGTTCACTTCAGAAATTACCATTCAATCTATTTCATATCATATTCAGTATTTACTACAAATTATTCAAAGGATTACTGAGTCTATACCAAATAAATATTGAAATTTCATCTATTATGGAACAGATTAACATATAAATATAATGTTATTAAAAAGTATATGTATTAACATAACCTACCTACAAGCGACATATAAATATAATGCTATTAAATGGTAGTTACCTATAAGCGAGCCAAGCATCTTGGTGACGGAGAACTTGCGCGTCCGCTGCGGCGTGCGCACTTCGGCCAGCAGGCGGTCCACGCAGCGGTACAAGTCGCCCGAATTGTCCGCGACACTCGCCTCGCTGAACGACGCGCCGTGCGCCGCGCTCACCGCCTGACCCTCTTTGGTGGGTACCTGTAACCAATGCAGAAAGATTAATTTACGCTATTGAAAGACTACAATTTGAGAGTGATGGATATCATATTGACATAAGCGATGAAACTTGAGAGTGTACAGTCTTCTGTCTATACCTTTGGGGTAATACAGGCGTGATGTTATTTTTTATCATGTTCCGAACCCAATAATTACTAAAACATACAAATTTGCATAACGAAGTAATGAATGTAGAAGAAACAAGTTTTAAGAATAAAAATATTTGGAACTTAATGGTCTCTACCCGCCCCGTAAGTGATCCGGCGTAAAATTATAAAAATAATAATAATTTGTATAGGCAAATACTGCTTTGTTATGAACAAATGTAATCGAAAATACTTTTATCCGTGTACTGAAGATGTAGTTATGAAAAAGAAATAAAACAATTTTCGCTTCAGTAGTAGACGTCTTGTTGAAATACTCGAACCGGATGTTCGTTAAACATATTTGCACCACATTTAGCATGAATTGTATTAAAGTTTACTGAAACTTTGTAAACTGTGCAAAAGTAAAACGTTCAAAGTTAACTTATTACTTTTCAGTGGTCTGAACATGTAATCTCATGCCGTCACTTTTCAAAGTTTTTAAATAACAATGTGTATAGAACACAGCAGAGTCAATGTTATTTTATGAGGTTATAAAAAGCATTGCAAAGACTTCAATTTTTCATATAGAAGCAATATGTCGAACCATGTGACTTTTTCATATTTCCCACATCATCATCTTCATAATAACCTTTTCATATTACCAATATCATCATCTTCATAATAACTTTTTCATAATTCCAAAATGCATGCAACATACTAGTGTCAATATTGACTAGGTCGTGAGAAGCGATGTTCAACGTTGGAGTACATAGATTGTAAAGAAACTGGAAAGCATTGTGCTCTGAAAGGCGGCTCTTCAGCTCAAAAGAGTCATTCACGTCCGCCTCGCATATGAGTTTCAAAAGACATTGTACTTCGCTACGGCATTGTCTTCGAGATGGCAATGGAACTTTCTAGGCCTATATGAAGATAGTACTGTACTGTTTTCGAAAAACAAATTTCTGTGTTACTCCGACGAGATGGTGTTGAATTGAATGCTTGCTGATAATGATAAATATAATATTACATCGCGCCTGTATTTTCCCGAAGGTGTTGGCAGAGGACTGTATAGTCAAACTGTTCAGCAGAGATGTTGTACGCTCCATGGGAAAGAGGGTGAGGCTTGTCATACAACAGGTATAAATCCAAAATAGTAATAATAAAAATCAATAGATTATTTCAACAGCTTTACAAAACATTTCGCAGTATGAGAAACGATATCCCTTTTATCTTTATCGCCCTACAATTAGCTTTTGGTTGTAAGACACACCACCTACGCAATTATACTATTCCAGAACATTCGGCTGTTGAGGTATGGACGACGGTTGACTTCAAAACATTTCAGCCTTGTTTGTTTGAACACTAATATTTAACTAT